>BQNB010130329.1:0-18960 GCA_026074375.1 Tanacetum coccineum | reverse complement strand
GAGCAAATATTTTGGTCTCAAGATCTCATCAAGATGAAAGCAGAAGCTCTCAAAAAGCAGACCACAACCTCAAGACCTATCAAAGCGTTGATGGTGTACCCGCCAAATACACCTGCAACGCTTGTCCCTAAGGTGCTTCTAACAAAGAGTCAAGTGAAAATTAATATTTTTACACTCATACAACTCTTTTCGGAATTAGAAAAAACCTGTAAAAAGAGTGTTACACCAACTGGGCTCACTGAAGGGGAAAGGGGTTTTGAACAAACCAATGAATGTTATCTCACGGAGGTCATTCCATTCTTCAAAACACTTAAAGAACATTTTAAGGGCATTCAAAAGGCTCTAACTAAAGAAATTAAAGAAATGAAAGATGTTTTTGAAGAATTAGAAGCTGAGGTAGACCAAAATGTTGTTGACAGGAAACATGATGAGATTGATGTTGACAGGAAACACCATGATAATTTAATTGCCTATTGCTTGTCCAAAGAAGTGTTTTATGTTGCAATGAATTCTGAGCTTAATGTTTCTAGATTTACTGAAATGCATGATGCTCACACTATTGTTGAGGCACATTGTCTGGAACTTGAAGCTGAGCTTTCTAATTTACGTGATAAGATTCAAAATTATAATCATAATGAGTTAGTTAAACGGTTTTCCAATCTTGAGGTAAATCACTTAAACCTGCAGTTAAAGTATCAAAACCTTAAAGAATGTTTTGGAAACAATCCATCAACACCCGCTTGAGATACTCCTGATTTTGACTCAGCCTTTGTAATCGGAAAAATGAAAGCTTCTCTTCAAGGAAAGGACAACGTCATTAATAAATTGAAAACGCAAATCTCTCACTTGCAAGAGACCCGTAGGGAAGCTGACCGTACACTTGACTTTAGGGCCTTTGATTTTCAGATCACTCAGTTAACTGAAAAAGTCATTGTTCTTCAAGAACAAAATGAGCTTTTTAGAGGAGAAAATGCAAAAATTAAGCAGCATTACAAAGAATTGTATGATTCTATTAAGATCACTCGTGCTAAGCATATAGAACAGACAACTGCCTTGACAACTGAAAATGAGAATCTGAAAGCCCAAATGCAGACTAAAATGAAAAGTGTCACTAAGGATCATGTAAAACCAACAGCTCTTGCACCAGGCAAGTATGCTATAGATGTTGAATTGATTCCCCTCGCAATAGGAACAATAAGGAAGTTCATCTAGATTCTCTCAGGCATCTTAAGGAAAGTTGGTATGTGCTTAAATACACATACTTTTTACTTAATAAAACGACCCCAAGTGACCAAAAACGGACATAAAATGCCAAAAATAAGCTTGTTTTATGTTATTTACTGTGCATGTATCGGATATTAACATAAGGAAAAAAATGAAGCTAAAAACGACAAAACCGAGCACGAGAATGGAATGAGCGTAAAAAGTCAAAGTCAAAGTCAAAGTCAACAAGTCAAAGACGAAGCCGAAACCGAAGAAATATTAAATGGGCCAACCCGCACCCATCTAATAGGCCGGGTCAGCCCATTACATATTGAAGATAAAGTAAAGTCCAAAATCTATTAATCTTAACCCGGCCCAATCCATAAGCCCAAACCCACCAAACACTAACACCCATTAACCCTTTACCCATTTTCTTTACACCGTCAGTCCTTTGGGACAAACACGGTTAGTTCTTAGTTAGTTACACCATTAGTCCCCAACTACTAACACCATTGGTCCCTATAACCTTAAACTCTTTGCACCCAAAATCCTTTTTCCCTAACCCCGTTACCCTATACACCCCAAATAACAAAAACCCGCCAAACACTATTCATCCTCCCCCTTCACGTAATGACCTGCAACTAGTTAAAACCAAGTCACACCCCATGACTTCACAATCCTTTAGTATATATAAATATATATAATATAAATATATAATAGGATAGTATCAATTAAATAGAGTGGGTAAGTGTTTCGTAAGGCTTTTAAAAAGGAAAATTACTTTTACCCAAAGTAAAACCCCAAAAAACTTTCTCGGGTCGTGTCCCGACGAGGTGTGAATTTGAAAATCATGATTAAGTTTGTGATCGCGTGTTTGAATGATCTATATTTGATTTGGTTTCCTATTTCTACAAATAAAATACAAAAACAAGTAAAGGCAAGCTAAAACCAAAAAAAGGCTAAAACACGAAAAAACGTTTATCGAGCTCCTAAACCCGTTCTTTAAAAACCCAAATTCTAAAATTTTAACCCTACAAATAAAAATTTAATTTTTATAAATCCTAAATGATAAAAGAAAATTAAAAAAAAAGAATTATATTTTTTTGACATTTATATTATTTATTATGAATTAAAAACTGTTTTAATCTAAATTAAATATTAAAAATACTAAACTAATTATAAAAAATCTAAAAAAAATTACGAAAAGTACTTTGAAGAAGGCTAATCCTATGAAAAATAAAATGGGGCCAACAACTTATCTTAATAAGCTGTTAATAAGCAAAAAGGGGCTTAAAGCTAAAATTGGTTAAAAGGGGTTATATATTAAATGTGGAGAAGTATAATAGGTGAAAGTCCCAAGGGCAGTTGGTGTTGAGGGTGTGTGTTAAATATGTTGGTGTGTGAAGGGGGAGGTCACAGGTTCGACCCCTGTGACCTCTTTTTTTTTGAAAACATTTTTTTTATTTTTATTTTTTTAAAACTTATAAAATAAGCCAAAGTAACAAACTTTAAAAAAGGAAACTTTTTATAAAACTTGACAATAAGCCAGAAATAAGCAAAAAGAAAAAGTGACAGTTTGGACTTTTTAGACTAAGTAAAAAAAGCTAAACTATGGGGATTTTAAAACTCAATTAGCTAAGGAAAAACAAATGAGCTATTGACAGCTTATACCCTACTCCTAATAAGCACTATGAATCAAAATTAAGCAAAGAAAAATAAGCAGATAGGCACTTAAAAGCATTTCAAAACAAATAACACAAGGACAGATTACAAAACTACTTTCAACTTTTAAAACTAAGAATAAGCTAGATTAAGCTACTCCTAAAAGCTAAAACTTTAAACATTTAAAGATCACCTATAACTAAAGAAATTCCAACACTTAAAACACTAGCTTAAACAGATTATTATCAAGAAAACTATGATTCTTTGAAACTGGTTACAGAAGCTAAGCAGTTTTTCAAACTTTTTGCAGCCCTAAATTTAGCTTATAAAATAAGCTCTAAACTTCAAAATAAGTTCTAAACCTTAAAGTTCAAATGTTAAACTAATTGCGCACAAATTTTCAGAACTTAAAACTAATTTTTACTTATCTAAAACTTGATCTAAAAACTAGGTGTTCAAACTGAGTTTATGACAGATTTTTGACAAAATGGGCAAAAGTTGAAAAACAACAAACCAATGCTCTAAACCTTAAGACCAGATATTATAACTACCAAACAACACAAATTAAGCTTAGAAACATCATTTTTTAACCTTAAAACTAAAAACCTAAGAAATCAAGACCTCAACTGATTTAAGCACCACAAATTCAAAATTTGCTTATGAAAACTTAAGTTTGGGTCTAAACTTGACCCAAACTTGTATAAAATTGTTCTAAAACACCTAAAGAACAGATTTAAACCAACAAAAGTGGCAAGAACCACTAGCAGTACTAACTTAAAGTTAGTACTGCTCTTGATCCAAACACCCCTTTAAGCTTTCTAAACTTATTTTAAACTTGTAAAATGCAATTTTAACCTTAAACCTTGAAAACCTAGATGATATTAAGATAATATTAACCCTAATGAACAACTTTTAACACTCAAATAAGCAAGAACAACAAGATTACAGATTATGCAACATTTTTAGATTTTAAACTGATTTTAGACTAAAACTTACAAAACTAAGATTTAAGCTACAACTAAGCATGAAACATGATCAAAACACAATAAAAAGACATAATAAGCAATCTAAAACAGGAATAAGCACTATGATAAGTAAAAATAAGCAATAAGCAACTTTCGACTTAAAATGGAAAAATGAACTTACAAGAACCCTTTGCTTAAATAAGGGTAACTTTTTTGTATCCAAATCAGCTTCTAACCAACCTATTGCTTATCCACATAAGCACTAACCCATGGCCGTCCATAATTAACCATGCTCCAGATTTCTTCAAAGATATTTTTGTGATTTTTAATGAACTAGTCCTCAAACAACAATAAACTAAAGAGTTTTCATTGTTTAAGTGTATAACAGCTTGTAATGAGTTTACCAAAAGCTTAAAAGAACTTGTAAAATACTTTTAAACAACAATGGAATTTGAACTTAAGAAAACAGAAATTTTAGAACATCATAAACTTCAAATTTTTATTAAAACTTAAAAAGGAATACAAGACTTGAAAAGTAAATGACTTAAAGTAAAAATAAGCTATTAAAACTAAAACTAGATGCCTTTTAAGGCTACAATGAGTCCTATTTATAGAGAAATATTAGGTCTTGAGGCTTGCTCTTTGTGCTTCTTCTGTGAGTGATAACTGAGGTGTTTTTGTTGTGTGAGTAAGTCGAAAACCAATCTTAGCCCTCCATTTTGTGTGTTCTCCAAGTCAAGTGATCTCAACCCTTTAATTTTTTGTCTTCAACCTTGAACGAATGGGGTGATTCAGGATTGCCAACATGGCATTTGGTGTTATATAGGGTGGGGTTTGATCGATTATGGTGTTTTGTTGTGGGGTGAAAAGGTTTTTGTTTGGTTATGGCAGAGACAGATACATAAAACGTGTGTTGAAGATACACAGTAGTCATTTGGCGTCCTTTTGGTTTAAGTTGAAAGTTATAGGGAAATTGGCAGCTTTAGTCCCTGAGATTGTATAGATGTATGTCATGGATTGTCCTGTGGTGTCAATGGTATACGGAAGCTGGCAGTTTCAGCCCCTCATATTGATAAGTGGTATGACATAGATGGTCCTTTTGGGACCTATGGTGAAACAGACTTAACAGCATATTGGCAGGCTGTTAAGTTTTATGTATAAGGAGTTGGGCCAGATTTTTGGGCCTTAAATGGTTTTTATGAATTAACCATTTAAGTGTCTTCATATACATTAATGTGCTGACCCGACCCATTAAGTGTTTCTTTGGTTTCGGCTTCGACTTTGACTTTTTGACTGGTTGACTTTGACTTTTCACGCTATTTTCATTCCCGTGCTTGGCTTTGTTCGTTTTGACTTGATTTTTGTCTTTTAGTGAATATCAGATACCTGCATAGTATATAAAGCAAAACAAGCATATATTCTGCATTTTATGTTCGTTTTTGGTTATTTAGGCTCGTTTTTATAGATAAAAGGTATGTGTAATTAAACACATACCAAAATCCCCCATACTAAGATATTGTCGTGTCCTCACGCAATGCCATAAGTAAACACTTTAGAAAACCAAGAATCTCAATCCCTCTCGACTAATTACCTCGAAAAGTAGCTAAGTGTTCATCAAGGGGAATTAAGATTCTAAAGTTTGGAAATGCCCCCCCGTTTTGACTTTTTTAATATTTCATCACTTATTCTGACACATATTTTTGTATTTTTCCTTTTTCTTATTTTTTTTATACTTTTCTTGTTAGCAACTATGTTTGGACTTTCATTATTTTCATAACTTTAGGGTCACGGAATAAGATGCATTTCAATCCTAAAATGCCCAAAAAGGATAAATTCATCGTCCCCGACTTTTCACTCGTCCCAAACCAAGCTCAAAAACGAAATCACCGTTAAATATAAGTTAAGATGTAACAACTACTCATTTATTTGCAACTTATGTAAACTTTTTACTCACGACAATTATTTATATGTTATGTTAGTGTGCTTTTTTAACCCCCCCCCCCCCCCCCCCCCCCCCCCCCATATTTTGACTTTTCACATGGATCAACCTTTTAAGAAAAAATTGCAATATTTCTATAGCTTTACGTGCCACCCAGAATTTATGATTTTAAGGCGTAGATTAATTCCATTGTAGCGACTTTCTCTCTAGCACACTTTCCAACGAGTACCGGCGCTGAGGTTTGACCAGGATTTTGACACCCCACAGAGAATAGTATCGGAACTCACGGACCTTTGGTTTCAAAAATTCTTAGGCTTCCCGTTAATAAAACAATTCATTTAGAAAAACCACAATCTTAAAACGAATTAGTCTTAGTTCAAAAGCATATTTGAATTTAAGAAAAAGAGATTTTCCCTATATTTATTAAATCACATATATCACACTTATCATAATTATATTTTTAACAAAGGAAATCCTCGACCTTTTAGAAGGCTACAACATCGGTTGTGAGCCGGCAAGATGCAGCAAATCTTTTTATACAGCCCACAGTTTATAATACTTACTATCATTTTTTTTTGCATTTAAATTTACTTCGACTTATATAGAGAAAACTTCTTTTTAGAAAATTTAAGTATAAATCTTAAAATAAAGATCTAACAATTTAAATGTTGTCGATACTATAATAAGCTTCAATATAAAAAATTGTTGATTTAAGTTTAATTTTCGAAAATAACACGTAGTATTAGTCCGGTAGAAGCTTTATGGGGAGAAATGCCCACAATTTCACTTAACGAGTTGATAGATTTTCCTAAATCAATCCTGTTTAGCATCTAACTCATAATTAACTCTATAATTTTTCGTTCCTAGCAAATTTAAAATCTTTAATAAAAAGATTCGCGGAATGCTTTTGTCTAAAAGTTAAGTATCAAGCTAGAGCTCAACAAGCTTCGATCGAGTCAAATTTATTCTTATTCTACCAGCAGGAAAGTCTTAGGAAGGAAAGTCAAAATTGTGACAAAACATTTATTTTATTTTTGAAAAATTTTAAATTTTTTCATTTTTTGGTATTTTGGTGGTAAAAATGGAATTACGCGAAAACAATGACTGCAGGCACAATAAAATCGATAGATCCCCCCATACTAGAACCGAACATTGTCCTTAATGTTTTAAGAAGGGTCTCTACGTAAATCCTAAGCCTTTTATTAAGTATGCTCAAAGATAAACGTTAGTCGATAAGATTGGATATTGGATTCCCATAATGAGCCTAAAGGATTTGAAGCATCGGTGAAGATGAATAAAACCACAGAGCACGAGAGGCTTAAAATCCGGGGCAATCCTATAGAACACTCACAACAACAAACACAAAGCAACCCAAGAAAGAAAGGCGAACCTACTCACTACACACTTATCATTACTACTATTATAATTATTATTAGGTTAAGCATGGGTGGCCAACCAACGCCAGAGCTTGTTTAAGGTCACTCTAAGCTTGACGTACCCCCGAATTTGTTGTCCACTGGGGAAGGTTTTTGGAGATCCAGGACAACAATCGGTTGGTATGTCCCCTCCAATAGTTAGTGTGTTTAAGTCGAATGGACAATTCAAATTGTATTTGGCCTTCCATGTCGGTTTGAGATAACTCAATGGTGCCATAAGGAAATACTTGGGTAACGATGAATTGTCTAGTCCAGCGGGTCTTAAGCTTGCTCGAGAAAATCTTTAATCTAGAATTAAAGAGGAGGACTCAATCACCAATGTTGAAAATGCGGTTCTTGATCTTGGAGTCATGGATCCTCTTTGTCTTCTCTTTGTAGATCAAAGAGTTCTCATAGGCTTGATCACGAAGTTCATTTAATTCATTTATTTGAACTTTTTGGTGATCGCCCGCGGTAACAAGGTCATAATTACAATGCTTTAAGGCCCAATAGGCCTTATGCCTGAGCTCGATGGGTAGATGACAAGCCTTTCCGTACACCAACTTGTAAGGAGTGCACCCGATGGGTGTCTTAAATGTGGTACGAAGGCCCACAAGGCGTCATCCAACTTATCGGACCACGAATCACAGTGTTCGCCTACGGTCCTTTCCAGAATGCGTTTCAAACCACGATTTGAAACCTCAACTTGCCCACTTATTTATGGGTGATACGCGGGTGAGAGACGGTGAGTAACTCCGTATTTAAGCATGACCTTTGCAAATTGGTCATTGTAAAAATGGGTACCGCGATCACTAATGATAGTTCGAGTCCAAATCGGGCGAAGAGAGATTTTAAGAACTTGCAAACAACTCGGGCGTCATTGGTGGGGAGCGCTTTCGCTTCAACCTATTTTGACTTATAATCGACGGCAAAAGTATATACTTGTTCAACTCAGTGAAGAAGGGAAAGGGTCCCATAAAATCGATTGCCCCACAAAGTCATAGATCTCACAAAACTTGGATTGCATTTTGTGGCATTTCTTCCCTTTGGAGATTTTCCTTGACAGTTGACAATGCGGTCACTCCGTGTGACCAGTACTTGGCGATATCTCTGGTTTATTGATTCGGTCAATAAAATCCCAAATCAAAGACTTTTTTAGCGATGTAGTTGGCATCTTGATGTCCACCAGTGGGACCATCGTGGCAAGACATGAGGATATCATGGGCTTCTTGGCCAAAAACACACTACCGAATTACTTGATCCGCATATACTTTAAACAAGTAGGGTTCGTCCTAAAAATAATGCTTAACGTCTTTGAAAAATTTCTTCTTTTGTTGGGGGGACGGAAATCCCTGTCACAACAAAATTCCCAGCATGGTTTAATTTGAAAAGTTGACAAACCATAGTGGTATACTAGATCAGCCACGATAAGTCACCTACCAAGTGTCATCGAAGGAAAATATGTCTGTAATTTCCTTTTTCTCGAGATCATGTTGGTGGGGGTTATCTAATCTACGACAAGTGGTCGGAGCCGCTAGATTCTCCGCCTACTTTTTTTAATCACGGATAAATGACATCATATTCTTAGAGTAGGAGATTCCAACGAAGTATGAGAGAAACTCGATTTAGCATCTTGTTTTTAGCGAGAAGATACTTAAGATCCGAGTGGTCCCCATAAACACTTTTGTTATCGCAAGACAGATAATGGACGGATTTCATTGAAAGCATACCTACGGCTAAAAGCTCTTTTTCGTTATTAGTATAATGAGCTTGAGCCGTCAGGTCATAGTCTTTGTTGCCATAGTGTATTGGTTCGAAAATGTTTGGTCTTCGTTGCCCTATTATATATAAAACACAGCACCTACGCACAAAGTCACTAGCATTACACATAATCTCAAACGGTAAGGTACCCAATCCGGGGGCAACCTAAAATTGGTGGTCAGGAGAATTTCTTTTCCACCCCCCCCCCCCCCCCCCTTATACCCCCCCCCCCCACATTTTTTTTTCTATGTTATTAAACGATTCAACACATTCTTTCTGAGAAGATAAAGGGTCATCTTTTTCAAGAAGATGGGTAATCGGCTGGGCGATTTTGGATAAAAAATCTTGAATAATCAACGATATAAACCCGAATTGACACTAATACTTTGAATTGCCTTTAAACGGAAGTCAGATGAGGAGTTTAGCTATAACATCAACTTTAGTTTGTCGACCTCAATCCCTGACTTTGAAATATTATGTCTAAGAACAATGCTTCTTTTTAACATAAATGGCCACCATTTCTCACTAATTTAGAACTAAATTTAGTGTCTTCGCACCGTTGGAGCATTTTATGTTCTAAATGGGAGAGGCATGAAGAGAAAGAATCCCTGAAGATTGATAAATTGTCCATGAAGACCTCCATTGTTTCCACGATCATGTCATGAAAAATGGCCATCATGCACCTTTGGAACGTACCCGAAGCATTACATAAGCCGAAAGGCATGGTCGGTAGGCAAAAGTTCCATTAAGGGTAACCATGGTCCCTGAAGGTGGTCTTTCTTGTCCTTCGGGTCAATTGGTATTTAAAAGTAACTCGAGAAACAGTCTAGAAAACAATAGTATTTGTTTCCCGCGAGTCTCTCAAGCATTTGGTCCATAAACGATAATGGGAAATGATCTTTCGGGTTTGGACATTTAACTTTTTGGTAGCATGCATACAAGCCTTCCCGTAATCTTATCCAAGTAGGTATCATTTCATTAATCATACATTTTCAATTTGGTTACTACCACATTTCATTGGGCCACACAATGGACGGGGATAAACCCCACGGCGCTTTATCGGAGATGGGGGATAAATTAATCCGAGCATCAAGAGTTTGATTAACTTCCCTTTTTGATAACCTTGTAAATTTTTTTTGTCTAAACTCGTCTTTTGATATGTTGACCGTGGGTTTAACATTATCTTCCATCAAAATCTTATGAGTACAAAACTTCGAATCTGTTCCTTTAATATCCGAAATCTTCCAAGCTATGGCACGCTTATGTGATCTAAGAACCTTAAGAATAGAGGTCTTGTCCTCATCTTTTAAGTCTTTAGCGATTATGATGGGTAATTTATCGGTACCCTCCAAAAACGTGTACTCAAGATGAGGTGGTAAGTCTTTGAGCTCAAGCTTGGGAAGTTCATCACTAGAAGGTTCAACGGTCTTAAGTTCCTCAAATCTTTGTTCTTCCGGAGGGAGGGTGGAAGATGGGTCAGAATTAAGCAATCTTTCAAGGGTGAGAAGGTCTTCTTTTGGATTGAAGTCGGCATCATCAATTCCTGGTGGAATTGATTTGCTAATAAGGACTAGCATTTGATCCTCTTCAAAATGAAGTTACCTCCCTCAAAAGGAGTGAGAGAGGGGGGAGAAGTAGAAAGGATTGGTTCCAAAGTTGGGGTGGGATTGCCACTCTTGGAAATTTTCAAAAATCCAAGTACTTCTTGAGCAAACTCCTCACAAGCTATGTCGACAACATCGACTCGGTTAACCACGTTCAATAGTATTGTAGGAGAATGTCTTAGTATTCACCAACTTTGAATGGTATGGATTGGTCATCATGTCAGAAGGGTCATTTGGTTCACCGTGTCATCATCAAAGCTCGTGCCGTCCTCAAGAAGGTTCTCCCGAGAATCAAAAGAACCCGAGGATCAGCAATATAATCAACGACTACGAAGTCAGCCGGAAAGAAAAATGTTCTAACTTTCACGAAAACATCCTCGTCAATGCTGGTTGGAGTATAAATTGTTCGGTTGGCAAGTTCAAGTATCATTCGAGTTTTGGTGGAAAGAGGCATTAGGTTGATGCTTGCACCGAGATCGGCCAAGGCTAAGCATTCAACAATCTCCGAAAATAACACGTATAAGAAATCTACCGGGGAGTCCCTCCCAGTTTTGGTGAAATCTCTTTCTGAGGATAACCAACTACGCAATTTTCATTCCCGTGTGTTTTGGTGGTTAGGTCTAATAATCTTAATCTTTTGTTATTAAGGAGCTTCCTAAACATTGGTGCAAATTTTGGCATGTGTAGGAGAGCATCCCGAGAAGCTTAGTCGAGTGGTATTCTATGAAAAAATCTCCATAAATTTCAAGCTAAAAGATCGTCATTTTTCACGGAGCTTCCTCCTCTGTTTAATCCTATGAAGGATTAGGTATGGTTAGTTTAGTCTTTTTAGAGCAAAACAACGGGACGGGCTCTCATTTGGGTTTGGACCTTCATGAGGTTGGATGTTTTTGAGTGCGTGGTGCACCGTATTTCCTTTGTCCACCTCGGGTTTCGTGTTCCACCACCTTCGGATGATAAGATGGACGGAGGAGGTGGAATTGAAGGTCCTTCATTAAGAAAACTCCACTTCGGGATGGTGATAGCTTTCTATCACCTCTCGGGTTTAGCACGGTGTTGCCTAGGAAGAGACCCGGAGCCTCGAAGTAGAGGCGGTATTGGTATTCATGGACATTTGTGGAGTGTGTCTTGTCACGTTAAATTGGTCATTTAGTTTTGCATGTTTTGGTTTTGGTTTTGCATATTTTTCATAACCGCATCATTAGCTTTGATGTAGTTTTGAAAGTCATCCTTTGACACACCTTGTGTTTGAGGAGCCGGAGCTTGGTAAGCTAGATCTTGGTAAGCCAGAGCTTGGTAAAGCAGGGGTTGATAAAATTGGTTTTGGTTGTTATTATTTCCCCCGGTGTTTTAATTGTAACGGTTTTGATTATTTCTTTGATTGTTTTGATTGTTTTGAACGGGAGGAAAACGGAGAGGTCAAATTTGATTTGCAATCATCGGGGGACGGTAACTGGTATTTCCTTGGTTGTAGTTAACCGCGGCGGCTTGTGAAACGTATTCTTGAATATTGTCACGATAAACGTTGCCATCAGTGGCGGGACAATTACGATAAGAGTGAGCACCACCGCAAGTTACACAACTTTCCTCCACTGCTTTTACGGTAGCGGGAGCTTGGGATTGGTTTTTTTTATCGAGAAGCAAGGCTTTCACTCATTCTTTAAGTCGGAAACTTCGGAGTGAAACCACGGCGGGGGAACGAAGAGCTGTACTCACTTTGGCAAACAATTCGCTTTGCTATGTGAATAAAGAACTTTAGATTTGCTCTCAGTTGATGGCACTACGCAATCTCGAGGCATTTTGTCAAAATTTACCACCCACGCGGATCAACGAATCTTGATCATTAGTGTTCAAAGATTGTAGAAAGTATCGACGTTGATGTAATTCGAGAAACCATGTTGTAGGCATGCACGAGGAGATCTTGAATTCGGTCCATGCTCTCACTAAAGATCATCAAAACGTTGTTGGAACATTTTGTGGTGATTTTATTTCGAAGGTTTCGTTAGTTTTGGGAGGGGAAAGGGGAAAAATTGTTGATATACTTTGAAACAAGATATCCAAAGTAATGAATCGATCGAGGGGGTCTTTTTAGAGCCATATCCGAGGCGGACTCCCCCTCAAGGGAAAATGGAAATGCATAAGCATTAATCGTAGTATTCCGGAACGTTTACGGAACTTCAACGTAGAAGTTTTTGTTGACAATATCGAATGTGAGCATGATGATCTTCTTTATCATGTCCGAACATTGTTTATTTTGCACAAGAGTTGGAGACACACCATGTTTAAGACTTAATGGTGTTCCGCGGTGATTATGGGAACAACCGATTTGCATCCTCGTATCCTCGGTGGGAGCTTGAGCTATTGGGCCATAGTACGATGATCGGCCATCGTAACTACGGGAGGATCTTGATGATTTTGATTTTGATTTTTGTTTTCAATGGTAATATTAATTGGTTCTTCAAGATCAAAGGGTTCAACAAAAGTCGGTGGGACTTGTTGTTGAGGACGGTTATGGGTTTGAGAACGAGTGCGCATGCACTAATTGATGAAATTCCACAATTTTTTTGGTAACCGGATGTTAAAAGTCGACGGTAGGATCTTTAAATTACGAACAAGAGAAAGCGGGGAAGGGAATTTGCACGGCGAAACGATTTAAAAGCGTTCTTCCTTTTGGACGTTGTTTCCTTGGATCACAGCCCCTCTTATACCCTCCTTATAGTTTGTAAATCAAAGGTGAGCCGATTATAACGATTAACAACACGATTTGTTTTGTTGGTTTTTGATTTTTTTTGGTATTTTCGATTACTTGGTAATAGAAAAAAAAAATATATTCATAAATGAAAGCGATAGGGGAAGGGTCTTCAAACACTAATCTTCAAACGTACACAATAATCGTTTCACTACCTCCCCGGCAGCGGCGCCAAAAATTGATTGCAATCCTTTAGTATATATACATATATATAATATAAATATATATAATAGGATAATATCAATTAAATAGAGAGAGTAAGTATTCCAAGAGGCTTTTAAGAAGAAAAATTGCTTTTACCCAAAGCAAAATCCCAAAAAACCTTCCTGGGTCGTTTCCCGACGAGGTGCGAATTAAAAATTGGGAATAAGTTCGAGATCGCGTATTTGAATTATCAATATATGATTTGGATTCTATTTATATAATTCAAATGAAAAAACAAGTAAAGGAACGCTAAAAACGAAAGCAATTAAGGTTAAAACACTAAAAACGAAAACGGGATCAAAACCCGTTCTTTAATACACCCAAAATCTACAATTTTAACCCTAAAAATGCAAATTTAATTTTTAACAGTCCTAAATGATAAAAGAAAATTTAAAAAAAAAAGAATTATATTTTTTTGACTTTTATTTTATTTACTATGAATTAAAAACAGTTTTAATCTAAAAATATTATAAAAAATATTAAACTATTTTATAAAAATCTGGAAAAAAAATCAGGAAAGTACTTTGAATAATTAAGAATTAAGAAAAATGAAAGCTGGATAATGGCTAAACGAAATAATGGTAATAAAACTTAAAAGGCTTATTAGCGCTAAAACTGGAAACAAGGGTTAAGTACTAAATTGTGCAGAGTATAACCAGAAAAGACCCAAGGGCGAGTTGGTGTTGAGTGTGTGTGTTAAAGGCTTGGGAGTTGGGTTGAGGCCAGGGGTTCGAGCCTTGCTCACCCTTGACTTCTCTAATTCCTAAGCTTTTTATTTTTCAAAATTTCTTTTTGCAAAATCTTTCAATAAGCTTAAAAACCAACTTTAACAAAAGCACTTTTTTAGAAACTTGAAATAAGCCAGAAATAAGCTAAATTAAGTTAACAGTTTTGGCTTTTTAAACTAAGACTTAAAGGGCTAACTGTTTGGCTTTTTTTGGACCTAATAAGCACAAGTAAAGATAAATAAGCACCTCTCGCTCATCACGCTCGCTCTCCGCTACACCTAATAAGCATTGATTGCAAAAATAAGCTAAGAAAATAAGTAGAAAGGTACTAAAAAACGTATTAAGACAGGAGACTAAAAAGGCATAACACAAAAATAATTTCTACTTTTAAACTAAGAATTAAAAGCTAATAAGCAATTGAAAATGACAAATAAGCTAGAAAAGACTGATTAACTATCCCTAATAAGCACTTAGGATTAAAAATAAGCAAAGAAAACAAACAAAAAAGGTCTGAAAAGCAATAAGTCGGAATGCATTAAAGACAATTAAAAAAGGCTAACAAGCTATTTTTAAGCCAATTTTTAAAAAAATATGCTTATCCTTAGTTTGCTTAATGTCCTATATGCAAAGAGAGCTTATCCTATAAGCTTCAATAATCAGTAAAGAAAAAGGAGTTTGAAACACATTTAAGCCATGAAAAAGGCTTATGAAAAAGGTTGATTACAAAGATTAGTTTTTATCAAGTTTTTTTTATAAAGGACAAAAGGGCTTTTGCAGCCTTGATTTTAAGCTAGTAAAATAAGTTCAAAGTACAAAATAAGCTAAAACAGATAAAGTTTATACTACAAACTACTTATTCTACCAATTCACAACTAAAAGTATCACTAACTTATCTAGAATTGAGCTAAAAAATGACTTCTTTAAAACTTAAAACAACACTTGACAAATTTGACCATACTCTTAAAAGACAAAAGTAAACTAAACTAAACCTATCCTACTGCATTATAACACTAAAATCTACACAAAACCAACACTTTAAATCTGTTTTCAAAAGGCTTATCAAATAAGCTATTCTAGAATGTTTTAATACCTCAGATTTAAACACCTTACAGATAAAACCTTAAAACTCACTTTAAGACTTTAAAAACTTTTAAGAACAGCTTGAAACAACTTAAAAGGGCTTATTAAAGTTGGCAAAGTGACCCAAACAGTTTTAAGACTTCTTTTGACCCATTTTACCTTTTAACCCAAACACCCCTTTAAGTTATAAAAATCCATTTTAAAGCTAATTTTTAAAGATTTAAGCAAGGTTCTTTGAAAACAGATGGTGAACAATGAATAATAAGCAATATTAAGCAAATTCCAACCACAGATAAGCACTTTAAAATAAGCAAAATAGATAAGCAATATTTAGCTATAAAAACCAAGATTTCATGAAAACTTTAACCAAATAAGCTACAAACTTCAAGACAAGCATAATAAGCATAACATGAGAATAAGCATAAATAAGCCAGAATAAGCCAGAAATAAGCAGTACAATAAGCTATGACAGTTTATGAGATAAAACTTAAAAATGAGAAACTTACAAAGCCCTTGCTCAAAACAGGGCAAATAAGCTTTCAATAAGCTGATCTACAAGCTCTAGCCTGTCAAAGACAAGCTAGTGAAACCCATAAGCCCATCCAGGTTTGGCTTATCATCCATTTTTAGCTTTTTTAGTGATTTTTAGTAAAAGACTTAAAAACTATAAGTTATGAAAAAACTTATAGTGCTTAAGTTAACAGCTTAAGTATGAGTTAAAAAGAACTTTTGTGAGTTTACAAAACATTTTTGTAAAACACAAAGTACATTAACTTTTTTTAGGTAAAAGGGACAACAATCCCCGGTAAATATATTACTCCAAAAAAACAGTTAAGTACAATAGAATGTGGTTGAAGTACCACATTAACCTTAAGCAAAAAAGCTTAAACACCCACTAATCTACTTGAGACATGCCCCAAGCAGCATTAAAACATATCTCATACTATAACAATTGCTCCAATAGGAAAGAACCATCTCACGGTGCATAAAGCCATAATACTATTCGATTGCCAACACAAAGCCACATATTTACGAACAACAAACTTCCAAGACACGTTCAAAACATGAGCCTTCAAAATACTTTGCATGTTGCACCACATAGAGACTAATCATGAACAGGTTGCATAAGCGAATTAGGCAGTTGCCACAACTTAAGAAAACGATGGACATTAGATGACTTCTTAAAGGAACAAGACATCAACTTCAGTCCTTTACCGATTATTCCCTTAATAAGCCCAACACCCAATTTCTGATCTTGAGTTCCTCACTCGGTTTAGTCTTCTTAAAAAGTCTATTATTGCGTTTCTTGCATTAATAAAGAACCACCCCCATTCTCCAGCCTTCCGCACCCCTCGTCACACACAGCCCCTTAACAAGCAGCCGCAAAAACAAGTTTAAGAGTAACACTTCTAGCTGATTTCCTATGCGCTAATGGAATAATGAAATCCACAATAGAATTAAGGGCTGAAGGAATACCAGTAATACTCGTAAGACTCTTCACACATTCCCACACCTCGAAACAAAAAAGACACTTGAAAAATAGATGCTCATGGGTATCCGGCTGTTAAAATCACACAAGGCATTGTATGAGATTTAAATTAGTGGCCTAACTCTTCCCAATGCACTTAATGTATTCTTGAGTTTTAAGCTTCCGTTTAATAACCAACCATAAATGAATAGCTTGGCGAGGAATCTGATGATTGAACCAAACAACATTAAACCAATCTATCTCATTGTTCCTTAGACGAATGCACTCCCACACAACAGCTACGGAATAACCAACCTCTATATTCTGAAGATTTAACCAAGTAGAACAATCAACATTCGTCAAATTAGGAACCACTATATTAGCTAGAGGAGGGTATTTAACAAGCCAATCAGTAGGCCATACCTACGAACCAGCCAAAACAATATCCGACACTTTAGCATCAAGTCCTAAACCAGCATCTTATATGTCTCTATGCGATATCAGATTAGGAGAGGGCTCGCAGCAGTACCAATTTTCAATCATGCCAACGTATTTTTCCCATCCCCAATCAAGACCAAATGAATGGGACAAACCCTAAGGATCGTACTTGCACAAAATATTTCTCAACCCCTAAGAATCTTACCCACGAATAGGGATATCCCAAAAGATCTCCCATTTAGTTTATATAAATCGACCATATCACCTATAAAGATTCTTTTATTCGTAATAATACTCCCATTGAGAACGAGATTAAAGCCTTGGTGAACACTTCCTATCTTTGGAACTACCCAGCCTCCTTCTTTTTTGGGGCAAGCAAACAACTTCCAAGCGACCTTAGCTTTACCTATTTTTCATTTTTGCCTTCGGCACCATAAGAACCCTTACTTATAACTTGCTCAAAGTCATGCATAAGACTAGACGGGAAGAATGGAAACACGACCACCCAATAACACATGCATGGAACCAAGCATCCCGATGAATAAGCTGAGTTCTACCCGCAAAAGAAAGGAACTTTGTTTTTCCATCATTGATCCTTTTTTTATCCTTTCCATAAGCTTTGACAATTCCCAACGGGGCAACCAACAAAACAAAAAAGCCGGAAGGAACTTTAAATGAAACACCTACAATGTTTAAACTGGAAAGCTCGTACCTTCTTCAAACGGGAGAATACATAAGGATTCTGATTTGACATAATTCTACAACTTTGCAGAAATAGGGCCGTACTTTTAGGTAAGCTAGGAGTTAAACCCGAAGCATTTTTGAATTCTTCCAAAGAATCCATAATCACACGAGCTGAATTTTCATCCCTATGAGCAAATAAAAACAAATCATCGGCGAAACAAAGGTTTATAATATTAAGCTTAGAACAATATCGATGATAGGTAAACCTATTCGACTCACGAGCCCTACAATTCGACATCAGTGTCAACACTTCCATTACTAAAGTAAATAAATAAGGAGAAATCAGATTTGTAGGGTTAATTTTGAAGATTTTAGGTTTTTGACCCTTTGTTCGGGATTCGTGCTCTCGTTTTTTAGCTTAATTTCATAATTTTTAGGTTTTTCTTAAACGTTCTTGTTTATTATTGTTTAATTTAGCTTTCCACACTCTCAAATCATTTCTCTCTTTCAAACTCCAATCTTCCGACTGTATCGATTTTCCAGCACAGCCTCGTTGGGGATTAACGACCCGGGAACATTCTATACTGCTCCTGGTTTTGTTGATTGTTGTTGTTTTTTTAGACTTTATATATATTTTATATTTTATTATATATTATATATATTTTAGTTTGATTAAGCACAAATCAGCCCTCCATTTTGTGTGTTCTCCAAGTCAAGTGATCTCAACCCTTTAATTTTTTGTCTTCAACCTTGAATGAATGGGGTGATTTAGGATTGCCAACATGGCATTTGGTGTTATATGGGGTGGGGTTTGATGGATTGTGATGTTTTGTTGTGGGGTGAAAAGGTTTTTGTTTGGTTATGGCAGAGACAGACACACAAAACGTGTGTTGAAGATATACAATAGTTATTTGGTGCCCTTTTGGTTTAAGTTGAAAGTTATTGGGAAATTGGCAGCTTTAGTTCTTGAGATTGTAATGGTCCTGTGGTGTCAATGGTATAAGGAAGTTGGCAGTTTCAGCCCCTCATGTTGATAAGTGGTATGACATAGATGGTCCTT
>BQNB010130328.1:0-18960 GCA_026074375.1 Tanacetum coccineum | reverse complement strand
GATCCTAATTGCTTCCGCTATATTTATACTTTGATGTTATAATTATAAATTGTTATGAATGTATAATTCCATCAGACTTCATATTTTATAGAACACTAATCAAGAGTTTTATACAAAATGCTATCTTTAAGTTAGACAGATATAAATGAAATAAATTATTTCCAATCAAGATGGATATCACTTGGTGGAGAATTGCAAAGGAGATATAATGCCAACTCAGGTAAATAACAAAACGAGGGAATTGAAATTGATCTCCACTCTACCCGATGCCTTATTTGCCATGAAAACTAAGAAACAGAATTTCACTTATTTGTGAACTGTCTCGTTGCTGTGGACTTGTTGAAAGCTTATTTTCTGGTGGAAACATTAATATTCCAACTTCGGCATTTTGGAATATGATAATCTTTCGTTACATAGACACCAATTGGTGGTCTCTTCCCAGGTGTGTTGTTGTCAAAATGACTATAGGGGTCATTTGGCGGTTGAGAAACGAGGTTACCTTCACAAATAGGATGCCTAGGCGACATCTACTATGTGATCACATATAGTTTCTTTCTTTTCTTTTAATAACTCTCATCTAAGGTACGAAATGCTCAATTTGTTCGAACGACTTGTCATGTGACCCAACTCTAATCATTCCTAATGCTGTGTAACTAGTCGATCTTGTGTTCTCCTACCTAGCTAGCATCTTGCTAGAATCTTTTAGTATGCTAGGAGATTTTTTATTAGATATCCACTGTTAGCTTAAAATACGTAGTTAACAAAGTTGTATTTCTGTTTTCTCTATCTAGTAAGTGAATTGAAACATTTATTCAGATGACATCTTATAAGCTTTTCAATGACGAAAAGAAAACATACTAAGTGAGTTATCTACTCATCCAACGCCGCTGCCTGCACAAACCTAACAAAGGAAATGTGGCTATAAAGAGTGATATTGGCGCAATGCTTTACATTTGTACTAGTGAGAGGTTGATGTGTTACGGTTGTATTAGATGAGGAATAAAGATTACTGATATGGGCGCGATGCTTTACATTTGTACTAGATAAGGAAAATAATGTGTTGGATAAATTTATAAAACTGAAATTGCACGCAGTTGGTTATAAAACTATATTATACGATATAATAGTAATATCGTCAAGCGATGATGCAATAGAATGCAACTATCCAAGACATCGCTCTAACTAATTCACGATTAACTGATATCAACGTGGTATCTTGAATAAATCCTTTCATTGAATCCGTGTTTTATTTCGATCACAATCTGTGAGTTGAAATTTTCATAATAAAGCTGAATACAGAACCTAATTGTCCCTTTTACAAGATTTGTATGAAATATATCCTAAATATAAAAGCGAGTCATTCTCAAGATGTTCTTCAGAGGCTAAAGAAAGTCTCATCATAACCTGAGGCGGACCTCATCGAGTGAAGAAAGAACCAAGATCAGGATGATGGAGTCAGTGAGTATTGGCAAATGGCTCACTGACTCCCGAAGACCATCTCTGAATGAAGTCTGAACATATTGGCGGGAACTTACTTTTAGCAAAAAGCAGTGGAAGACAAAATGTACAAGTGGAGGCTTGTATTTTATTAAAGGTTGCTTAAAGGAAGACAAGAAATGACAAGAGTGATTACCTTGACTTTAATGAAGCTTCACATGGAAGCTTCACTTTCCCACTATATATATGTTCACTTGTAATAGAGATAGGTTAAGAATTCTTACACACAGAAAACACACAATGTAATATCTTAGTAGTAGGGTTCTCCTCCCATTGGTTCATGAGCAAAGTTATGAACAATAGGAGTATAGTTTGTCATTCAATATCCCGGTTGTTAGTCCGCAAACAACCGAGTGCACTTGTAAATCATAGATTCATTCTAATAAGATTTATAAAGCATTGAAAAGTACAAATGGTGTTATTAGTTAGCCAAACGGGTCTTGTGTTGAATATATCAGATATTGCACGATTGTCAAGGACCAACAAGTGGTATCAGAGCGGGTGAGTTAATCTCATAACCTTGATCCGTTCAGAAAATGGCTGCTAATAACATTTAAGCTTGTCAAATTAAGTGTGTTCTTCAAAAAATCTGCTGGTGTATTTTTTTGAGGGGGAGAATGCACACTAATATTGACAATTGCTTATCTATTCACCCACCACTACACAAATCTTATCCACTCACACATCCCCACCAAAACACAAAAAAAATCATACCGACACCATTAAAAAAAACCTTCGATTCAAAATAAAAGTCAAACATAATCATCATCCTCATAAAACCACTCAACAGATCTATCGGTCTAAAAAAAAAACTCCGATCACAAACACTCAACTCTATCACGATTAACATGAACAAAAAAACACATCCACCAAAACCACAAGAACAACAAATCAGATCCAATCAAGAATCCATCAAGAATCCCACGCAACCGGTTAACATCCTATCATCTTAAAAAACAACACAAAAACCCACCTGAATGCAGCAGAGTGGATGCACATCAGAATCTGTTTGTTTTTTTGTATAAAGATAATTTTATAGGTTGCTGTCGACGATTGTTGTTGAATGATTGGAACGTTTGTAAAGGCTTCAAGCTTAGCTCGAATGGGATTACAAGAAAGAGTGGTGATTATTGTGGATTGTTGTCGAAATTGTTAATGAGGACTATGAAGATTTGTATGTTAGGGTTTAATAGAAACTGATAAATCAAATCAGTTGATGAGGATTGTGTAAAGATTGTTGAGTTTCTTTTAAAGAAACTGGTATGTAAAAGTATGGAGAAAACTTGTTTATGGTTTGTGTCGGTTTGCGGCTGTGTGTTAGAATAGGTGACTGGACCAAAAGAGTCAATACAAGATTGATGTTTGGGGGTAGGTGTTCATGGCTGTGTGTAATGGAGGGGGTGATAAAAATCAGTGGTTGGTATTTCGTGCATAGCATTATATGGGGCATCTGAATAAATAGGTCAGCTGATTAGAACAATCGCTAAAAAGGAAGCTGAACTTTAATGGTATATGGGGGTAGCTGATGGAATATGAAAAGATGTGGTTGTGACTAACAAAGATAGGCTTAAAGGGTATTTAAAATGGGTCAGATGATGGTCTTGACTCAGAGTTTAAAGCAAGACGAAATCAGAGGGAAACACGGGTCGCTGAACCAAACCTCTGAGGTCGCTGAAGCTGAAACCCATAACCTCGAAACCGAAGGGGTGTGTAATCTGTCTTATAAGAAACAGCTAAAGCCAAGCCCGCTGAAGCCATGCCCGATGAACTGACCTCTGACCTCTGACCACTGACCTTGCAAGATCGCCCCAGACCTCTGAACCATCAGACCCACTGAACCATATGAACCAGCTGATGGGCCAGCCTTGGTTTGTTCAAAGGTGCATACGACTGAATGATTAACCGGTTATTTGTTGAACGTGAACCTCTCTAAGCAGCTGACACAAGGTCACTGAACCAAATGAACCCGCTGACCCAAGGTTCATTGATTTTAATTAGGGAGCTGATCCTGATATTACAAAAGACGTTGATAAATATCAACGGATACCTTGGCTTAGCAATTACACTCACCAGTGAGTTTGTGAGAGGTAAATGAGGGAGAACTTAAGTGTGATATCAAAAGTTCATCAGTGACTTAAGGAACTAACAAGGTATACGAGTCAACTGATAAGAATGGTATATGACTTAAAGGAGTGTGGATACGATCAGAGGTTGCCTTAGACAACCTGATATTGGGATTAAAATCAGGGGTGACTGGAGTTTTATATTGATAAAAAGGGTCAGGGGCTGATACAATATCAGCGGGTGCATTTTCAGTTTTGCTAAGCTGAACCATACCACTGACTTGACCCCCTAAGCTGAATCGCAATCGGAAGCTGAGCGAGTCATTGAAGTTGAATCAACCCCTGAGCAAGTCAGTCAACGGTCCTCTTATAAGAAACCGCTGATGATCAGAAGAACAAGGAAGCTGATTAATTTCAGCTATTTAAGAAACTAAGGTTAATGGGGTGTTTTGTCAGTGGGTCTTGGCGGGGTATCTTCCGCGTGGGGGGTATCTTCCAGAGAGAGCTTGTGTGTAACAGATTCAAAAGCTTTTTGCTGTTTGTGTTTGCAATTTTGAAGGTTGGGCCCCCCCCGGGGGGGGTGGGGGGTGGGTGGAGGGGTGGCGGTGGGGGGGGAGGGGGGAAAGACACACCAATGACCTTCCTAGTCTATCCTATCCCAACGCAATCCGATGACTTTTACTATTCCCACACATATTCCACCCATTCACCCTCGTCACAAACCTTATCCTCACATCACAAAAACACTACAACCCCACCATACAAAAACAAAACCTTCACACCATCACAAAAAATAAAACCATATCCACAATCATTCACAAAAATCAAAAACCATATCCAACCGTGACCCAATTCATGAGTCGCGTACAAACCCTCACTCAAAAAGAAGCCGTGGACATCGATTCTTCCGTTTACAAACATGTAATTAGGATATGAATTAGGTAAGAGGCGGTTGAATGTGAGGGTATTTGGTGAAAGAATGGGGTCATTGATGGGTGATTTAGAGAATCAAAGGCGGTTTGGTTGTTTTAGTGTAATGGTTTCGGACCTAGCCTACATGGGGTGTCGAGCTTTTGAAAAATATAATGTAGCTGATAAATATCAGCGAATGTTTTGTAGGGAATAATTTTTTTCAGAAAGCTTGGTTGATATATAGAGTAGGTTGATTAAAAAGTGAAACTGATTATATCAGTGGAAGGGGTGCGTAGAATCAGAGGATAAATAAGCGTTATTAAGTGGTATGAGTAGCTGATAAATATCAGCTAAGTCATATAAAATGGGTATGTTTGCTTAATTATCTGGTCCTGATTGAATGCTCGTGGTTACTAAGTTAAATAGAAGTATATGGAACTTAAAGGAGGAAGTATTCAATGGATATACAAATCAGGTACGAGTTGGTTCTCTTTTGACCCTGCTGAAACTCAAGGAATCCTTTGACCTCTAGCATAACCTAACATGAGTTAGCTGATTAAAAGGAGCACAGAGACTGATATGAATATCAGTGGATAAGGGTCAGCTGGGTGGTTCAGAAGAACAGGGAAACGGCTGAGCTAAAATGGGTCAGCTGAGTATGAATCTGAAATACATTAGCTGATCTTATTTTCTAAGGTGAATAGCTGAAAGCGAACCAGAGGCCGTTGAATATCGTGGCTGAACCCCCTCGCTGAACCAAAGACCGTTAAGGTTGCAAGACCATTAAGGTAACCAGACCTCTTAGCACACCAAAGGTCAGACTTCTGAGACAAAGTTAACACACCCAAGGTCAACATCTAGGCTAATGGTATTGCCAGCGACACCCCATGGTTCGCAAAACCCTACTGGTTGTCATAAATATTTAATTTTAAAAGCTAAGGTTTACCTCGTCATGAAAGTGGGGTGCTCTGTGAAACATGAGTCAAATGGGAAGCTGTTCCTAAATGTTTGTAAACTTAAAGCTTTGACTAATCCGAGTAACATCAAAACAGAAAAGGAAGAATCTCCTTGCCTTACGGCTAAAGCATCACAGATCCAGGAACAGGATAGCCATAAAGCTGAAAGTTCACCAAGTGTCGGTTTAACCACCGCACCAAAAATGGTAATCAATTCACCATGCCTAAACGACAAGAAAGAATTGGCTATTCCAGAGCAAACGGCTACCGGTAAAGAATCAACAAATCCGTTGATGGCTCATAGTTTTCCAAAATCTATAATGCCAACTAAATGATCAAGCCACAAGGTTTCAACTTGAGGCCAAACATGGGTATTCAAACACCCACAAAAATTAAGTATCAATACCTTAGTATCGAAGTAAAAATGATCAAAGGGAATTCAATCCACTGAAAAAGATGAAAAATATCAGTGTGTAAAGCCTTTAAAGAATTGCTACTCGAGAAGCATTTTTTTGAGGGGGAGAAAGACACACTGATAAGAACTTCAATGCTAAACCTTTCATCAGTGTCACAAATCTTATCCCCACCAATACTCTTACTCTCACAACACAATACAATATAAACAAATACATTCATCTACTTAAAAAATCCATCACTATCACAGATACACATCAAAATCGTTACCACCTTCAACAAAAAAAACCATGAAAATTATGAGGTATTTGGTTTAAAAATTAGTAAAAGCTGATTGGGGTACGTGAAACTTTGAAGAAACTAATAAATAAAACTATTTATTAGTAAAGCTGAATATGGGCTGAGCTGAGCCTGGACGAGTCGGATAATTTTAAGGAGCTGGTTAAAACATCATTTCAGGTGATACATATGTGTTGGGTTTATTATTTGTTTGGGTTGTTTTTAATAAGGAAGTACTCATTTTATATGTGACTGATCACCACACCTTGGACCCTGAAACACAAACAATTCCTACATAAACCACAACCTCTGTCTCCACCGAACCCGCTCAACCAGTCATTGACTTATGTTGCTAAACTAATGAAGACTCTTAACCCTTTATATGTAAACCTCAAAGAGGTTTATTGGTATATCTTGTTTAAGGTTTAAGAGTTTAGTTGTTTTGCAACAAAACAACAAAGAATCAGTATGTATCTTTTTATTTTTTATTATTCTTTGTTGTAGCTTAGTATGTAAAAAGAAACCTTTATGCTCACTTACTGCTAATTGACTTAGGCTATATTTCTATTCAAATATGAGGAGATTGTTGGGCCAATTCAGAGCCTAATTGTCCATTGTACAGGATTTGTATGAAATATATCCTAAGTGTAAAACAAGTCGCTGAACTTAAATAAGTTCAGCGAGTCATTCTCAAGATGTTCTTCAGAGGCTAAAGAAAGTCTCATCATAACCTGAGGCGGACCTCAGCGAGTGAAGAAAGAACCAAGATCAGGATGATGGAGTCAGTGAGTATTGGCAAATGGCTCACTGACTCCCGAAGACCATCTCTGAATAAAGTCTGAACATATTGGCGGGAACTTACTTTTAGCAAAAAGCAGTAGAAGACAAAAGGTACAAGTGAGGGCTTGTATTTTATTGAAGGTTGCTTAAAGGAAAACAAAAAAGAACAAAAGTGGTTACCTTGACTTTAATGAAGCTTCACATGGAAGCTTCACTTTCCCACTATATATATGTTCACTTGTAATAGAGATATGTTAAGAATTCTTACACACAGAAAACACACAATGTAATATCTTAGTGGTAGGGTTCTCCTCCCATTGGTTCATGAGCAAAGCTATGAACAATGGGAGTATAGTTTGTCATTCAATATCCCGGTTGTTAGTCCGCAAACAACCGGGTGCACTTGTAAATCATAGATTCATTATATTGAAAAATACAAATGGTGTTATTAGTTAGCCAAATGGGTCTCGTGTTGATTGTCAAGGACCAACAGGATTTTTTAAGAAATGCTCACCCGAATGACATATCATTAATCCAAGAAAACTATTACACATACATAATCGAGGTAACGAGGCTGACTGATGATGATTGAGTCAAAAAAAAGGGATCATGCTATTCGGAAGTTGGTTATAATTAGGAGAGGGTTAATTACAAGTACTTGGTCGAAAATGAAAGTTATATGAAAAATGACCAAAACCATACGTCCGGGCTTTTACTAACTAGCCCAAGAAATGTTTTCTTCTTATAAAGTTCTTGACAATAGTTGTTTCATGAAACTACACAAATGCTAAGTGCACTACTGTTGATACAAAAGTTGGACGATCCTTGATTAGATCCGGATTAGGGGTAATACGGATCTGTTAGGCTCCAGTTCCTGTATCAATTGAGTCTTGATGTATGAGACCTGCGCACTAAGGAAACAAAGCACCGTTAGGCTTACCGTGGGATTGTCTCCCACGATTATCCTCCGGCGTGAGAGTAAGTAATATCGGTTTTAGGGTTTAGTAGAAAGTTAGGGTTATGAGAGCATCCTTGGTTGAGAGCCTAGGGTGGCCCCTATATTCTCACCACAAACCCTAATGGCTTTGTCCATAATTAGGTGAATAACCAGGGCCCCACCGTTTTACTTTAATAAACTTTGTGGCCCTCTCATGATCATCAACTCGTTCGTTACACGGTGTGTCTAATAAATACACTTCATGGATGCGTGCGCTGGTTGGACCTCATGGGCCTAAATCCTTGTCGTGATAACCCATATGTTATGGGCTTCCCCGTAGGCAGTAATCGTTTGGCCTTGGAAACCTGTATTGGTGTTGCTATGGCCCAGTCGTCATCCGGTCCGGGTGTAAATAGTTTCTGGTCGGGTTCATGACCGAGGTTAGGACTATACGTATCATGGCCCCCCAGTCTAGTATGCGCTTTTGGTAAGAGCCGCGGATGCTAGACTACAAATAGGTGTGGCAAAATTCCTAGATGCGTATCGAGGAAGAATCAAGAAATTGTCCCGCCCAAAACAATGAATCCAGTCAATTTGAATTGCAAGAAGCCTCTTCGTAATTCGTGAGAGGGTAGCTAGAACACAGCTCATAGGTTGCACCCCTACCACACGATTAGGACAAGTGGGGGACACGTGTTCCTCATCGGATCGTCTGTCTTTTTTTTTTTTGTCAGTAACAACTATGCCCCTATATAAAGGATCGCCGTTATTTCATCTGTTCATTGCAAGTAAAAAAAAAAAAAACTCTTCCCCCACCATTGATAAAGCTTCCATTAATCATCAAAGAGCAGATACAGGTAATAAGCGCGTGCGTACCCAAACCCTTGCTTCACAAATCATGGTGTTGCAACTTACTGATTTTACATCGGAAATAACAGATGAGGAACTTCGTGAGTTCACATCTGAGTATTACATCCCGTCCGCACTGCACCCGTGAGGGCCTGGGCTTGCGGATGCGAGTATAGCGGATTTCCCCGTGGGGAAGGTGGGGGTATACACACGGTTCTTTGAGTTTGCCAATCAACGTGTGCCCCTTTCTTTATTTATGTGCAACATCTTGAACCACTATCGTCTTCATATTTCCCAATTGCACTGCATAGGTGCGGCAAAAATATCCAATTTCGAGGTTAATTGCCGCCTCTTGGCAATTAATCCCACAGTTCATTTGTTCCGCGCCTTTTATCATACCTGTTGGTCAAACGGGTGGGTATCGTTTTCCAAGCGCGCCGGGCGTTTGCAGTGCTACACCGAAAAATTGGATGCGCTGAGGCGTTGGAGGGAGATGTTCTTCTGGGTAGATGATGCGTTGGTTCCTTGGAACTTCGCCTTCTATACGCAGGGGTTATTGCCGAGGGATGAGCGCCCACCCCCCGGGTCGTATAGTATTGAGGATGCGGAACTGATAAATGAGAACCGTATCCCTATCAACGCATACTCGGAGGCCTTTCTATGCCACATGGGCATTAGCCGTAATTATTTCCAAAGGCCCGAGGAAGTGCCAACGTTTATAGGCGAAGACGGTCGGGGTGGGTGCTTGTCCTTCCTTCTCCCTCATTTAGTAGTGTAAGCGCTCTTCCTTAATTAAGCTTATGTAACCATTTGCGTTTTCTCTTTGTGTGACGCAGAGATGGATTTGTTTAGCGTGGTACATTTGAGTAAGCCCAAGCAGGTGACCGAGGGGGTGCGCCCTTTAAGAGATGGTGAGGAGCCGCTGTTGGAAAGTACCGCCGGGCGCACAATGGAACTCGTGCTGGAGCAACCGGAATTGAGGGGCAGTACTGAATGTGTTAAGCACCCACACCTCTGCGCAGTGTGCCAAGTGTAATGTAAACTTTGAGCCCCCCATGCAGACGCAACAGCTATTGGGTCTTCAGAAGATGTGATGTTCGCAGAACGTGGATTCTGGGGTTGAAGCGCAATGCGAAGAGGGCTACCGGGGAGATGATTGGCGTGGGCCCGTCACAAAGTGGCGTGCGCCACTCAGTCTTTGGTTTGATGTACAACGACTGAGGAGGATCCTCGGGTGCGTCCCCACGCTTGCTGCCAAAGAGCGTGACCGAGAGACCCTCCCCCCAAAGTATGTAATTTGGATTTTTCATTCCGTTCCAAATAATAGTATGGATGATACGTAATCCTGATAACGTAATGTGAATCCTCGTTATCGATTGATTGTTTGCAGTGTCGAGGCTACTAGTGATTCCTCTGCGCCGGTGACGCATGCTGCACAGTCCCCACCCCAGACTGGTCCCAAGGCCTTCGATGGTATGCCAGTGGATCAGCTATATGTAGGAAGTTGATATGGTTACTGCACAGCCAGCGCGCTGTGGCGCAGCTGAGAGCGAGGTTTTCGATTATGGGAACGCTAGCCAGAGTATACAGAAAGATGAGGAGATACTGCTGCTAAAGAAAAAATGGAGTATGCGCAGGCTGAGGCAGAGTCTGCGAGGTCTTATGCCAGGCCATTGATGAGGAGAAAATGGCACTGTTGTCAAGGTGGAGCAAAGAATGTGGCGCGATGCTGCGAATAAAGGCGAATAGTCACTGGGCTGTTCTTTTGTGAAGTATTTGGAGGGGGGTAAGAACAATCATTTTGCAGGGCTGGATGATTTTCGCCAGAAAGTGGAGGGGCTGTTGGAGAATAGAGGCTTTTGTTGAGAGAAGCAGGAGGAGAAGTTACGCAAACTCAGTATCGAGTATGACGAGGAGCTGTACCCTCACATGTTGTCAACGATTGCTGAGCGCAGGTGGCTCATAAGCCATGGCTTGCGCCTTGCTGCCATGAGCACTCTGGAATCGCAGGAGGTCAGGCAGTCCTTTGGGGATGTGGTGAAGTGTGCCTTGGTGTGGTAAGGCGGAAAAAAAAAAAAGCGGTGGAGGAAATGCATGAAAGACGGCTGCTGACAGTGCCTGCCGCACAGTACATGGGTATAATCAAAAAAGCATATGAGGGAGCTTGTTGCTGTATGGAGGCGATGAAATGTTAAGGCTGCCTCATAAGCACAGCGGAGCGTGTGACCGTATTACCCCATTGGGGGGCTTTGTGATAATGACAGGGTTAACCTAGCAAGCATGCCCACGAGGGCTGCTGAGCCCAGCCTGATTCTTTCTAAAGCTGGAGTGTCGCAACTACAGGTTTCCTATCTTTGCCAGTCCTCGTGACATCCTGATCCTTTCGCACTTGAGAAGGATAGGTCCCGTTGAAGGAGTCTTTGGAGGCACGCCATAGGGGCTGGCGAAGAAAGACAGGGTGTGAAGGGTAAGGGCATCTTATGTGGTGTTGGTGTGCGCACCTCCCCCGTTTGATGTAGTACCAGTTATGACGTTGGCGACTGTGTAATCCGAAGGATGCTCGTGAGCTCCTGGGGAAGCTTGAGGAGGCTGGGGATGCGGCCTACCAAGTTGGCAGGTCCGAGCAAAGTCGTTGTCACAGCATCTAGGTTGTTCTTCCTTGTGTAAACTTGTCGTTTTTTGTGTATATTAGTAAATGTTGATTAAGTGAACTCGTGGTTCTTGTGTAAAAGCTATCCTTTTGGACCCATAGTATGGGTCGCATGTTATTGTGACTTATGCGATTGTACGCGCACAATATTAGTTATAAAAGTTGACAAAATGTTTGTGCATAATTAGTTGCCTTTGCATGAAAGGCTTGTTTATGATGTGCCATTTGTCAAATTGTTGTGAACATAGTCATTACAAAGTTCATGACTGCAAAATATGCTAAGTTTATATGTATGGGTTGACATTACAATTACATGCGGCGTACCGCGAATACCATATCAAGAAGTCAAAAGTTTTGACTCCTAATTTGTTAAACGTGCACCGTGTGCGCTGCTGCGCATCCATCGTGGAATGCGCGCATAAACTGACTCCAACGTCTTGAGAGAAAGGTGTTTAACAAGGACTCATGATCCGATGTTGATGGGTTTGCAACCCTCTTACTCAACGAGTCATTTAGTAGGTTTACTCATCCTTTTCCCATCGTGGGGTTATTAGGTGCATGCACGCCGCGTAGGCACAGAATAATGTAACAACAGTATTGAGACATAAATAGAGACTCACAATAAGCGTGTAAAGTGAATTGCGCCGCGGAGTTAGCTAGAAACCGCGACATTTAATTAATACTTGCAGAAATAAAGAAAAACAAAAAAACATGTGTCTTAAAGAAAAAGTACGCATATACCCAGTGAGCACTTCACTAAAGATAGCATTTCTTGAGATTGCAGATTTCTCTGTGCGGTTGGCAACTCACGCCATCCCATGTCCACGCAGCTTGTTGTCCTTTTCCAAGTGCTTACGTAACCTCGTAGGGTCCTGCCCACTTTGGTCCCAGGTTTTCTCGTGTCTTCCGCGAGGGCATGCGTCATTAGCACGATATACAGAAGTCCGGGTCTAAATGAGACTCCTCGAACTTTAGCGTCGTAGTATCCCTTCATTTTTAACTTCGCTTTTTCCTCACGTATGGCTGCTTGTTCGCGCCTTTCCTCCAATATGTCCAAATCTATACGTCGCTCGTCGTCATTGGTTGTGAGATTGACCTCCGCGGTACGAATAGTTGGCAATCTCTTAATTTCGGCGGTTATAACGGCTTCGTCCCTTAGACAAATTGAGAGAGGGGGTGTGTCCCCTGGTGTAACTATTTATTGTTGTGCGATGTGCCCACAGAATGTGATAACTCTCTACCCACCTGCCTTTGTGTATATCCTGGCGAGCTTTGATTCATTCTCCTCAGCTCCGATTTGCCTCGCTCAACTAATCCAATTGGTCTGTGGATGTTTTAAACCGTACGCAAAAAACGCTGTGTAAGGCTTAATCTCGAGCACCAGTCTTTGAAAAGGGTTATCACAGGAATTGTTTTGTTTTTTTTTTGTCCGACACTATTTCGCAGGAATCCAAAACGGCACACATGTTATCCTAGACAAATCTTATTTACCTGATTTTCCCTGTGATTGTGGCGACCGCTTTCGCCTCAATCCATTTGGCGAAGTAGCTATGCCACGATAAGGTATTTCAATCTCCCGCTGCAACGGGGTAAGGGGCCAGCGATGTCGATACCCCACTTGGTGGAATGGCCCATGGGTGACGGTGATAGGTGTTAGCTACCTGTTGTGGTTTGGGCGGGAATTGGTTATGGTACTTGGCAATCCTTACATTTCTTGATCATGTCGCTCTGTCGCGTTCGCGGTGCATGGTAGGCCAGTAGTACCCTGACCGTAAGGGCTCTTTGCCACCAACAGAACGTGGTCCGGGAGTGCTACTGCCTGAACCGCATGGCTCTCGCGGAGCATATTAGTCTCTGCCTGAATAGGTCCGTCGCACCGGAGCATGGCTGTAGGAACACGAACGTCGATTAGAGGACAACCCTTCTCGAGTTCCGTATCTTACTGCGCGGGTTACGGCGTATGCGCCGGCATCACTTTTGTTCATTGAGGGAGCGTTGGGCCCGTGTTTATGTAATTTCGACGATAGGGGTCATCCACGTGGGATCCTGTCTCTTCTATCACTAGTAGATATTCTATCTCCGAGATGGATTTGTTCGTCAGAATTTCGACCAATACCTGCTTTGATAGCTGTCGGCGAAGCTTGTGGATGCGATCTTACTTAAGGCAATCCGCTTTTTTGTTGTCACCCCTAGGGAACTTGCCAGAATGGTGAAATCTATCATGCCCTGGATTAGCGACTTGGTCTTGTCGAGGTTTATTGAACCATGGTTATCTTCTTTAGCCAATATTTCGCACAACACATGGTTGGTCTTTACTAAAACGGGAGTCCACATGTAGCTTCTAGGTTTACGTACACCCATTCGAGCTGCCAATGCGTGTCCCGCAAGTAAGGGCTTGTTAATTCCGCCTCGTTGTTCGGTGGCTTGTGAATTAAAAACGCAGTGGCGTAGTGAATTCCATTCCCTTCGGGTGGGGTGTTTGGTGAGGATAAGGCCTGCGCTCGACCCATCACGCATTGACGATCCATTCCTGGTGAATACGATCCATGGTTCTAGGGAGTTTTAAGTATGACTTCGCTATGGGGTGAGGACAATATCGGTTTTGGTTTTTCGATGAGAAAATCGGCCAACTGTCTGTCTTTCATGCGGTGCAGTTGGTATATAAGAGATGTTATGCTCACCCAGCAAGATGCCCCCACTTTTGCAATCGTCCCCGCCGCATCAGGTTTAGAGATAAACCTGTTTGATGGGATTGATCTGTGATACCGCTACTGGGTGCGCAGATGGTGTCAGCCTTGTCTCTAGGTGCGTCTTTCTTGCCGCCGCTCCTTTGTTTGTCTTTCCCTTCTTTGATGTTCCTTACCAGGTGATCCAATCTGCCTTCCTTGACCAATTTGTCAATTAGCTGGCGCAGTTGGACGCACTCATTGGTAGTATGGCCCTTTTGCCTATGATACTCGCAGTATCCGTTCCCCACGCGTTGCTCCTCTGGAGTGCGCATTGGTGGTGGTTTTGGGAAATTTGAACCTTCTGTTGCGAGTATCTCCTTTGGGGTCATTGTCAGTGGGGTGTACTTGTCGTTGGATTGTCTCCTGGATTGTTCCTGTGACCTGTTGTTTGAGTAGCCTTTTCTGCTGTCCGCGGCGGCGGTTTCTCCTTGAATAAAGGACCTTGTACGTTTCATCAATTCATCGAAGGTTTGGGGAACCCTATCATTCAATCTTTTGATAAGTTCTGGGTTATTTATTCCATTCATAAACCCTGAGATCTTGAGAATTTCGGGGCACGCCCTTGACGTGTATGCATTCGTCCTTATAGCGCTCTATGTAGACGCTTGTGGACTCCCCTTGGCGCTGTTTTACCCTGGCAAGCTCAACAGGGTTCTTGGCACACTTCTTCCTTTGAGTAAAATTTAAGCGGAATGCCCTCCGCAACTCTTCAAAACCATCAATGCTTCTGCGTGGTAGTTTGCTGCTTTTTTTTTTTTTTTTTTTTTTTTTTTTTTTTATTTTTTTTTTTTTTTTTTTTTGAACCAGTTCCGCGCGTTTCCTACTAACGTGGAATTGAACATGTGGCACCACACGGGTTGTGGCCAGTTTTCAATGGTGGCCGCCGATTCGAAGATTTTTAGATGGTCATCAGGATCACCTGTCCCATCATAAGTTTTCACGTTAGCGGGCATGCGCCTTCTCTTATCCTCCGAGAAATCACTAATGCGCCGCGTAAAGGCGTCGACCTTTTGGCGACGCCATGGAAGAGACATGTCTTCGTCTTCACGGGTATCTGTTCTTGGATTTCCAAGTGTCCCGTTTCTGCGTCCTCGTTGTCCGAGGTGTCTTCTGAGGACACGCTTACTCGTCTGCGGCGCTTGCGCCGACTCTCCTCGGAGTCCGATCTTGGAGGACTTTCACTCGAGGAGCGCCCTGCTGTGAGCATCGCGAGTGCCCAGCCTATCGTGAACGCTGATGCGCCAGTCATTGTTTTCATGAGCGCTCAAGTTCTGCAGGTTAGCTGTTTGAGTGCCCGAAACTTGCTTTCCGATTCTACCAAATACTGGAGGTCGACGGTTATCCTCTCTGCGCCTTTCCTTTCGGTGGCGCGGTGGAGATACTTCGTCCTCCGGACCAAAGTTAAGTCGGGCCTGTAGGCTCTGGCTTGATCTCTTTTTTGTTTCCTCTTGCATGAGGGCGACCAAAGTCTCGTAGTTCTGAGATACGAAATCACTCGGCGCCAGTTCAGTCGCGACCCCTTCCAGTGTGAGGTTGTCAGCCCCTAACTCGGGGCCCTTGTTTCGAATGGGTGGGGGTGGCGGCTCGGTGCTATTCGTCCCTGGCGCCGTTTGAGGAGGGGTGGTGAAAGCAACACGCTGTAGATCTTCCGTGCTTGTGATTGTGGCGGTTGGCTGGGTTGTCCCCAGGGATGGTCCCGTCGCTGGGAAGACCAGATCATGTGGCGCATTGGTGCTTCCAGAGGCCTGCTTAGAGACCTGTTTAGAGGCTTGGTCGCTCTGCTTCTTCGCCTGCGGAGTCCGCTGGGTAAAGTTTCCTTGCTTTGTCATTCTAGATTTTGGCAGTGTTCTTAGTGTCTGGTCCCACGGATGGCGCCAATCTGTTGATACAAAAGTTGGACGATCCTTGATTAGATCCGGATTAGGGGTAATACGGATCTGTTAGGCTCCAGTTCCTGTATCAATTGAGTCTTGATGTATGAGACCTGCGCACTAAGGAAACAAAGCACCGTTAGGCTTACCGTGGGATTGTCTCCCACGATTATCCTCCGGCGTGAGAGTAAGTAATCGGTTTTAGGGTTTTAGTAGAAAGTTAGGGTTATGAGAGCATACCTTGGATGAGAGCCTAGGTGCCCCTTATATTCTCACCAAACCCTAATGGGCTTTGTCCCATTAATTAGGTGAATAACCAAGAGGCCCCACCGTTTATTTTAATAACTAGTGGGCCCCTCTCCTGATCATAACTCGTTCGTAACGGGTGTTATAAATACCTGCGCGCGTGTGCGCCGGTTGGACCTCATGGGCCTAAATCCTTGTCGTGATAGCCCATATGTTATGGGCTTCCCCGTAGGCAGTATCGTTTGGGCCTTGGAAGTCTGTATTGGTGTTGCTATGGCCCATTCGTCATCGGTCCGGGTGTAAATAGTATTCGTAGGTCGGGTTCATGACCCGAGGTTGGACTATACGTCATCATGTCCCCCCAGTCTAGTATGCGCTTGGTAAAACCGCGGATGCTAGACTACAAATAGTCGCGGTAAAAAATCCCTGGATGCGTACCGTGGAAGAAACAAGGAATTGTCCCGCCCAAAACAATGAATCTGGTCAACTTGAGTCGAAAAAATGCCTCTTCGTAATTTGTGAGAAGGTAGCTAGAACATAGCTCAGATGTTTCACCCCGACCACACGATTAGGACAAGTGGGGGACACGTGTTCCTCATCCGACATCGTGTCAGTAACAACTTGCCCTATATAAGGGTTCGCCTCCATTTCACTGTTATTGCCACAGTAAAAAAAAATCTCTTCCACCACCATTGATAAAGCTTCCATTAATCATCAAAAAGCAGACACAGGTAATACGCGCGTGCGCATCCAAACTCTTGCTTCACAAATCATGGTATTGCAACTTACTGATTTTACATCAGAAATAACATATGAGGAACTTCTTGAGTTCACATCTGAGTATTACATCCCATTCGCATTGCACCCGGTAGTGCCGGCTGCGAGTGCGAGTATAGCGGATTTCCCCAAGGGGAAGGTTGGGGTATACACACGGTTCTTTGAGTTTGCCAATCAACGTGTACCCCTTTCGTTGTTTATGTGCAACGTCCTGAATTATTATCGTCTTCATATTTCCCAATTGCACTGTATAGGCACGGCGAAAATAACCAATTTCGAGGTCAATTGCATTGGCAATTCATCCCATGGTCCATTTGTTCCGCGCCTTCTATCACACCTCTTGGGCAAACGGATGGGTATCGTTTTCCAAGCGCGCCGGGCGTTTGCAGTGCTATACCGAAAAATTAGATGCGCTAAGGCGTTGGAGGGAGATGTTCTTCTGGGTAGATGATGCGTTGGTTCCCTGGGACTTCGCATTCTATACCCAGGGGTCATTGCCGAGGGATGAGCGTCCACCCCCCGGGTCGTATAGTATGGAGGATGCGGAACTTATAAATGAGAACCGTATCCCTATCAACGCATACTCGGAAGCCTTTCTATGCCACATGGGCATTAGTCGTAATTATTTCCAAAGCCCCGAGGAAGTGCCGACGTTTATAGGCGATGACGGCCGGGGTGGGTGCTTGTCCTTCCTTCTCCCTCGTTTAGTAGTGTAAGCGCTCTTTCTTATTTAAGCTTATGTAACCATTTGTTTTTTGTATTCGGTTTGTGTTGCGCAGAGATGGATTTGTTTAGCGTGGTTCATTTGAGTAAGCCCAAGCTGGTGACCGAGGGGGTGCGCCCTTTAAGAGATGGTGAGGAGCCGCTGTTGGAAAGTACCGCAGGGCGCACAATGGAACTCGTGCTGGAGCAACCAGAGGTTGAGAGTACTGATGTATTAGCCCCCACACCCCTGCGCAGTGTACCAGGTGCAACTGCGGAGCCCCCCAGGCTAGACGCAACAAGCGTTGGTTCTTCAGAGGATGCTGATGTCGCAGGGGCTGAAAGTGAGGCTGGAGAAGTTGATTCTGGGTTGAAACGCAAGAGGGCCACCAGTGATGACGGCGCGGGCCCGTCAAAGAGGGTGCGTCATGTCCTTCTAGGTTTGAGTACATCGACCGAGGAGGAAACCCCGGATGCGTCACCCACGCTTGCTGCCAAGGAGGTGACCGAGACTCCTCCCCCCAAGTAAGTAATTTAGCTTCTATTTCCGTCCAGTAATAGTGTTGATGGTACGCAATCATGATAAAGTAATGTGTAATCCTCATTATTGGTTGGTTGTTTGCTATTTGTGCGCAGTGTCGAGGCTACTAGTGATTCCTCTGCGCCGGTGACGCATGCTGCACAGTCCCCACCCCAGACTGGTCCCAAGGCGTTTGAGGGTATGCCAGTGGATCAGCTTATGGAGGAGTTTGATATGGTCACTGCGCAGCAAGCCGCGCTGGTGGCGCAGCTGAGAGCAAGGTTTTCTAGTGAACGCAGCCAGAGTGTACAGAAGGATGAAGAGATCCTGCTGCTGAAGACACAGTTGGCAGATGCGCAGGCTGAGGCAGAGTCTTCGAGGTCTTATGCACAGAACCTTGCCGAGGAAAAAATGGCACTGCTTGTCAAGGTAGAGCAGGAGCGCGCGGATTCTGCGGATTACAAGGCAAGTTGTCACTGGGCTGTGAAGTATTTGGAGGGGGTAAGAACAACCATTTTGTTGGGCTGGATGAGTTTTGCCAGAGAGTGGAGGAGTTGTTGGAGAAGCAGGAGGAGAAGTTATGCAAACTCAGTATTGAGTATGATGAGGAGCTTTACCCTCACATGTTGTCCGCTATTGCTGAGCGCAGGTGGCTCATAAGCCATGGGCTGCGCCTTGCTGCCATGAGCACTTTGGAATCTCAGGAGGTCAAGCAGTCCTTTGGGGATGTTGTGAAGTGTGCATTGGCACGTGGTAAGGCGGAAGCGGTGGAGGAACT
>BQNB010130327.1:5427-18960 GCA_026074375.1 Tanacetum coccineum | reverse complement strand
CGTTGCATATTGAGATATTGGTAAGGTAAGTAATGTAATAAAGCGAAAAATTTCCCTGAAAAAAGGTGGTTCATATATAATAGATAGATAGTACATTGCATCTAACTTAATAGATAGATATTTACGTTGATGAAAATTTGCAGGTTGTTATAATGAAACTCACCTTTGCTTAGCTTTCCAAAAGATTCCAACAAAAAACTTCACAAACAACTAGCACAAATCTAAACAACAAAATAACTCGTGTTACACGCTACTAAGCCAAAAGCTTAATGCACATGTAACAATCATATGATGGATGTCTAAGGTGTTCTATTAACCCCATGGGTCACCCCGACACCATACCCAACTTTAACAACTTCGTTAATAAGTTTCACGAGTTAGTCACAATTTGTTCAAAACTGCAGAATTTTAACGTGACTTAACGTACTCAAAACCTCTACTTACTAACCTCCATAAATCATACCAAAAATAACCTATGTTCATTTATGAGTATATTAACTACCTCATGATTCCCAAGAGCCATTTACATGCACAAGTACTCCTAAGAAAATCAAACTTCAAAACAGTCCTAATTCGGATCTGTTTGCACACTAAAAAGTTTGGACCTAAAAACCATACTTAGACTCCAAATCTTAAGCTCTCCTTTAGGAAATTTCTAATAGACACATAGAAAAACTCTTGTAGAAGGGCTAAGCTAAATTTGAATTTTAAGTGGGGGTTTTATACCTCGTAATCTGACCTAAATTTGACCCGTATTTACTTCTTTGACAACGTTTCTTGCAACCAGCGTTTGACTGACTTCCCGACCTCAAAAACCTTCGAGGCTAGATGTTCTGGAAACTAGACTCTCTGAGCTACATCATAGGTACTGGAAACTTGACAAAAGCTATTACCATCATTGAGATAACAGCCGAACAACACAGCCCTAAATTCTGCCCTAATCTAAATCATGTTTTAACGCGATCTAAACCCTAACGAATACACCCATATGATCTTAATTAAACCCTAATCATTATAACATGTTTATTATATCATTAATTACAGATGTTATGAAACCCTAATTATCCATCATAATAATTATTACATGTTTTTAATGATAATTAACTCAAAGGATTATAATTTATACCTTAAATCTTCGAATCTTGAACACAAAAATCACCAAACTTGAAAAAAAATATTTTTCTTCTTCCTCCTTTGATAAAATTCGGCTGGGACAATTAAAAACAAGGGGGAGAAGGGTTTTTGGTATTTATAAGGTTTACAAAAAGGTTTAGGATAGATATCTTTTACCAATTTTAATTAGAGTAAGATTTGTTTTCCTTTTTTTTCTTTTATCCTAAAAACCGGCCGATTGGCCTTATTTATATATATTTTTTATTTTTTTATTTATCTATTAATTACTTAATTATTAACATTACCTTAAGTTTTTATAAAAATCTTATCTTATTTGCGCATACCTTTACTTGTAAACGCAATTTACTAGACTTATAAAATAAATAACTTTTCATTTTTATTAAACCTGACTTTCCAAAAATAGAAATTTTATTTCTTTTTTATTCTAACAACTGAAGCCTATTCATACCTAATTTTACTAACACATAAATACATATACGTAGTAATACTTACACGATAAATCACTAAAACGCTTAAACCACAAAATCATTTCCTTGTCACCAAAAGTGAACGAAATGAACTCCACAAAATCCAACACAAATCCAATCCCATTGAGACGATCACGCTCAATGGATTGATTACCAAATCTCACATATCCCACATAAACACATATAAACACATATTAGCACAAATAACACATAACCCATACATTGAAACAGATACATAAGTAAATACTAGCGGTTTGACTAACCTGCTCAAGTCATGGTTGTCACATTTGAGGTGCTAAATTCAAGTCTCTAATAATTTGTTCAACTGGATGATCTTTGTGTATTCTTGTCGTTGGAATAGGACTGAATTGGATTGTTGTATCCAAGTTATTCATGTCAGCCTCTGCACCAACATCTTCATCATCATCTGAATAGACAATATCTTCCAAAGCAGGCATATTTGGATCATCTGGAAGTTCAATGCTTGTTTTTCCACCAACAGCATTAACTTCATTTGTGCTAGCAGCATTAACATTGTTAGTGCTGTTAACATTATCATCCTTCTCTTGATCAATACTTTCACTATCTTTTCTTGGATCTTCATCAACCTTTTTCTCATCATCACTTGAAGGTTTGGATCCATCATCTTAAGAACTCTTGGAACTTTGAGAGAATGGTGGATCACAGCATCCACAAATGGTAGCAAGAATGTAATCTTGCCAGAACTGTCTCCATCTAGTCTTTACCTTCTTCATCACATGCGTTTGTACCTGCATTACCATTAGCTAATTTCCTTCCTGCAACAACTGTCATTATAATTCATTGCCCCCCTCTCCTCCCACTTTGTTAGTGCATCTATATCAAAGAGCCAATTTGGTCCACTTCCTGCAATATTAGGTGTATTCTCACTAAACTAGACATGTAGGTTCTCTTCCACTATCCTAGTTGTACTATTGAATACTCTAAATGATTTACTAATGATTGAGTACCCAACAAATAATCCTTCATCAGCTTTACCATCAAATCTGAACCTAAGTGGATCTATGGTAATTGGAAGAATTGTAACAGGCACCCCAATGTCGTCCATAAAGCCTAAAGCTGGTTGTCTACCAAGAAAAAGTTCAAAATGGGTCTTTGACTTTAAGAGGCTTAGTACTAATACCTCATTTTGCACATACAAGCATATTAACTGCTTCACACAGCCTAAAAATATAGGTAGCTTAGAATCAGCTAGCATTGTCCTAGCAGCCTCAATCAGTGTTCTATTTTTCCTCTTAGCTACTCCATTTTGTTAAGGAGTTCTAGCTACCACTAAATTCTCTCTTAATACATTTTCTCTCATAAAACAGATTCATCTCCTTATTCTTGAACTCAGTTCTATTGTCACACCTAATTACCTTGACCCTTTGATCTATGATATTTTCTACTCTAGTTTATAAAGGACTTAAGTAAAATGCCCTAGATCCTCAATTTTTGTAGCAGAAATGAAAAACCCAGACTAAGACCTACTGGTAATCAGTCATACAACTAGTCATACATCCTTTTCATTAAGCATTTTATAAAGCATTGGACCAAACAAAATCCATGGTGCAACCAAATGCATAAGGTTGGCCTGATTGAACTTACTAGTTTTGACTTTCAAGAAGCTCTATGTTGCTTTCCTTTTTGACAAAGCAACACAATGTTTGATTATTTACAAAACGTTTTGAAGGTGTAAACCTCTTACAAGATCTATCCCTTTAGCCCAGATTATTCATAGTTTTTGGAAATGTTACATGTCCAAGCCTCCTATGGCCAAAGTTCAATTCATCAGAAATGTGGCTTTTGCATAAGAGATAAGTAGACCTCCTTTAGGAACAATCTTCTTTAAATCAATACTATACATATTGTTCTTTTCTAGGATTTAAACCGTAGAACTTGACTATCCACATTTTAACATAACTTTTTAGCGATAATAAACAATACCATGCATAGTCATTAATAGAACACAAATCTATAATAATGTCACACAATTAGTTTGTGATACACTAAAGAGTGTTTACCACATTAAACTCTTTAACAAAACTAACACATTCTCAAAAACTAACCATTAACAGTATTGATTGTACCTCTAGTCCTGTTGATATTTCACTCTATTTGGGTTACCCTCTAAAGCAGGACCATAACCACACATCATATCTCTTCATCGTCTGTACAGATATTGACCTGAACCCTAACAAGTCCTTTAGCACTCCTATCACACCCTCCCTTGATCATGAACACATTTGTGGTTAAATTAGTTTTTAATTTATTTATCACTACACATTAGAATAAGAATAAATCCGTTTATTTAAAGGGACCCAAGCCATCTCTGACTTGGCATCTGCCTTTTGCAACAACATAATCAAACTTTTCTCAGGGTGATATATTAGAGAGAGATAGAGAGAGAGATGAGAGAGAGAGAGAGAGATATAAAAAGAGAGAGAGAGAGATAGAAAGAGAGTAAGGAGAACTGTACTGAGATAACAGAAACATGGTTCAACAACTTTAGTACCCTTTGGTATTACCCTGGGCACCCAACAAACTTAGGCCTTACCAACATTAACATTATTTCCCTTAACAACATTAACTACTAGCATTTGAGGCCTACAGCATTCACTAACTTACATTTATATGCCCTAACAGTATTAACCTTTTTTTATCCTTAACAGTTATTAACCCCTGTTAAAAATTACTAAATTTTAAATGTTGTATCTATGAAAAGGCCTCTATAACAGTAAATGTGCAGTTTTAGAAAGATGTCATTGGTACAGCACTATCCCAGTATTATGTTTTAGGGTGAGCATGTGATTAACTTATGACTGGTAGAAATTAAGAGATCCCAGGCCAGACTTCATTAGTACTAGCTGCTTAAACATGTTCTTTTTTTAGGGCAATGGGTGATCTTTATGACAAAATTCAAATGATTCAACCCTTTTAAGCATTGTTTCCAACACAGTTTTTTGTATTTTGAAACTGTTTGATTCACCTTTTTTTTACAATCTCCCTGTAAGTATCAAACTTCCACATACATAACAAGCTTTGTTAAACATCTCAAAGTTACTTCCTAGTCTCTGAGACATCATATTATTCTAGTTTCTTTGATTGCCTCTAGGAATATGAATGTTTTGCCTATTTTGCTTAACATGATTGACAGTTTTCTTAGCAGTCTTTTCTTTGGTGTTTAGGTTTGACAAACTCTATCTTAGCAAAACTAGGCTTAATGTATTACTTTTTCAATCTTAGCCTGAGGCAACATCATCTTCCATATCTCAGACACGCCAATCCTCAAATAAATGGAGCACCATTATTCATCCGTAAACTTCTTTAGGCTTTGCTATCACCAATCCATAGCTTCACTATCTGCAACTATAGGGCCTTAATAACTATAAGCTCACCTTGTAAACTCTTCTAAAAACCCAAGAAGACAAATCAGGTTTTGAAGGCATAAATTACCTATATATGGAAGTGGAAACAGCATTATAAAAAACCCTAAACCTGTTTTAGCACTTAATCATCTATTCGACAGTCTATTAGATTGCGTAAGTTTTTAGATGAATTCTTTAAAAATTTTCTATTGTTAGCTAACTTCATCTTTTTGTTTTTGAGCCAGATTCCAACTTTCCTTTATAGCACTGTAATGGCTACATCCTCTTAACATGAATCCTTCACATTTTAAGACCTTAGAAATCTTCCTCATAAACAGACTCATTTTATTATAAGAACCTAATAAGAGTCCTTGCTTCTACAAACTCTAAACTTGTTTTCAATAAGCAATAAATTGTGAACTTAGATGTACTTAAGATCTTTTAACCGTTGGGTCATTTTGTTCTTTAAGAATTTTTAAAACATTTTCCCAACAAGAATTGATGAACAGTTTGAATCAGTAGATACCTCAGAGTTAGAACTTGTAGAAGAGATATAGCCATGATTGTCAAAGTTAATTGCCTTTCTTCTCTTGATCACTCCAATCATAACCAGAACCATCACAAGATACCAAAGCATTAAGACGTAGTTAGTTCTCCCACAGCACAACCCATCCATAAGTGTCTCCTTATTCCCTGTATTCTTAGGTTCCTTAGAGCTCTGCACTCCCTTGCAAGTGTCCCCCTTTGGTGGCGTTGTAATGACACCACCTTAGGACATAACAAAGCTCAATGGTATCCTTACCAATAACATAGAGCTTTCTTCCCATTGCCGTTTAAGAATCTCTTTGCCCTCATTATTAGCATAGCCATCTGCCACCTTAAATCCATCTTTTATAAATCACCAGGATTAAATATTGCAAGTCCTCATGTTAAGGTTTATGGACTGTTTTGTGATCATGCAAAAAATCACAGGATGACAGCAACACTTAAAATTACATGTTTATGAGATTAACAGCAGTAGATTGAGTGTTAGCAGTTGAGTTAACTGCTCCATTTATACTGCTGGTGCTGTTTGAGGACACAAAGGCTACGTTTTGTGTGTTTGTGCTTGAGTTTAATGTTCCGTTGACCTCTGTTCATAGATATTCATGTTGTTGTAAATATCATCCAAGCTTAATGTACTATCTCAGACTTGTTCCTCCACATAATGGTATGTGTGTTCCATTCTAGTGACAGATTTCTTAAGAACTTCTGATTCACATCTTCTTGTGAGATAGTTTCACCATGAATCTCTAACGAAAATAAGTCTTTAATGAAGCCTATCAGAGGTTTTGAACAAACACCTCTGAGCTAGATGCAGTAAAATTTTCATACTGTTGCTTTAGAAGATTTCTCTGAGTCTTTTTAGTAGCAGCATTCCCTCCAAACCTCTTCTCAACATCATGCAGCAATGACTTGGCATCTTTGATGGAGTTAAACTTCAATTGATGTTCATTAGGGATGCCTATCAATAAAGTGCTTCTTGCTTTCAACTCTAACCTCCTTTGTGCCTTCTTCAGCAGTTTGTATGAGCAATTGTAGTATCAACACCTTCAATAACTTTTCTTATTGGAGGTGCATTACCATTCTCTATGACTTCCTATAGAGAATAATCAATCATCTAGATGTACTGTTCCATCCTCATCCTCCAAAGCTCATACTCACCTGGTTTGAGCATAGGCACTTTTGATGCAGCTACATATGCACTTTTGATGCAGCAACATATGCAAAGTTTCTCAAAGCAACAAGCTCTGATACCACTTGTTGATCCCGGTTAACTTCTAATGATCGAATTCCTTAAGCTTGTTTAAGGTTTCGGTTAAGCTAATAAAATCCTATCACAACTTAGTTTAATAAATTTTGTTTGATAATACTAAAGATTATGTGAAATCTAATCTTTAATATAAGAATAATTCTTCAGTAACATAAAACAATATAATTTTAACAATAAAAACTCCAATATTATTATTACAAATAATACGAATACTCTCCTAGTATTAGGGTTACAAAACCTTAAAGCTATAACGATATCAAAACAAAAGATTTCTAGATGGCAAACTCTATGCCCTAGGACCTCCTTTTATACACCAAGGAGTCCTAGTCGATTTACAATGTATTAATAAAACTTAGATTATTCTTAAAGATCTATTCTATAAATAACAATCCTTATCTCCATAATAATTTTGACTCAAGCAATATTTATCTTTCAGCAGTTGTAATATTTCAGCAGTTATAACTTTGTACCATCAGCATTAACTCTTAACAAGCAGTAGTAACTTATACACCAGCAGCATTAACTATGTACAAGTAGTAGTAACTACTTAGAATATTTTCTTCAATCTTCACCAGCATTACTAACTTTACTCTAGCAGTACATACATATACTAGTAGTACTAATATACACTAGCATTAGTAACTATGAACTAGCATTACTAACTACTTAGCATATTTTTTATTAAGATTACTGAACAGCACTAAGTTTTACTTAGCAACAGTAACACAAACCTTAGCAGCAGCAACTCCAAGATCATCAAGAAGTCTTTTAATCCCAACAACAGTAGATACGAAACTTCTATTGGCACCCGTATCAAATAAAATCGAAGCATAATGGTTGTTTAGGAGAAATGTACCCGTGACAACATTAGAGTTTGGGTTTATCCCGACAGTGCCCACAGCATAAGCTCTTGCTATAGCATTACCATTTCCAGCCCGATTTCCCTAATTTCCGTTCGTTAGCTTTGGGCAATCACTCCTGAAATAACCCTGAGCTCCACACTCAAAGCAAGTGAGAACTCTTTGATTTTCCCCTTGGGCTCTCTGGTTATTATTGGCAGCAACATGCCGGCTTTTACAGTCATATGCCGAATGGCCAATCCTCTTGCAGTTAGTGCACTTGGGAGCACATTGCCCATCATGGTGATAGTTGCATTTGGGGCACAGAGGTTTAGATCCTCCATAAGGTTTCTTCTCACTAGGCCCAGCAGTGTAAACCCGTACCACATTATTCCTTTTGAATGGCTGTTGTTTGTTTTGATTGTTCTTTGAAGTGTCCTCAAAGCCTAATGTTCAACAAGAGTGAGGATATTTTTATCCATCAGTTCAGTTGAAAACTCAATCGCCTCCTACATTGTCTTGGGTTTCGATGACTTCACACATCCAGGAATCATGTTGGGGAGACCATCGACATACTTTTCAACTATATCCGATTCCTCGGGAAACATCATATCGCACATCAATGCTAACTCTTGAAAGCGTTGGTTATAACTCAGCACATCGGTACCTTTTACCTTTAAGTTTCACATTTCAGTTTCCAGCTTTTTGATCGCACTCCTTGGGCAGTATTTATCGGTCATCATCTTTTTCAATGTTTTCCATGGCATTGCATATGCAACATCATGTCCGACAGCCCTAACGTGGGAGTTCCACTATGTCAAGGCATTTCCTTGAAGAGTACAAGTTGCAAACTTGACCTGACATGTGACAGTGCAAGTTGCGATAAGGAAAACTGCATACCACTTTTCTAACCATTGGGTCAGACCGACAACTCCTTCAGTGCCTTTGAAATTCATAGGCTAGCACTTCAGGAAATCAGTGTAAGTGCACTCATGAATAGTAGACACCTGTCTCCTTCCGCCAGTTCCTGAATCATGGCTGTCATCGCCATTTCTACTTCTTTCTGCATCACGTTCCACCAATGCATCAGCAACACCTTGGTCTATTAGTGCCTTAATCTGAGCATCAGTCATAGGTGTGGTGGGGGTGGTTGTTGTGGCTGGTGATGTCCTTGTGGTTATTTTCTTTGGTGCCATTTTTCTTCAAAATCACAAGAAATATAGTATATGTTAGATTTTATATAATCATAAACGCAACATGACATATGCATAATAAATAAAATAAGATCACAACCCACAGTGAAATATACACTTGAAGTGAAATCAACAATGACATAAGTAAATCAACATGCATACATAACGACATCGATAATCATACATGATAGTTCTGATTACAACATGATCAGTATAATGAGATACAAAATGAAAAATATGGTCCTAAGGCAATGCTAGCCGGGGGTCACCCATAATACTTAACATGCCATACAATGATAGATAAAAATATAAAACAAAAATCCCTACAGCCTACTAGCAGGGAGTAACCCATAAAACTTAATAGGCTATATAGGATAGCTACAAATGATACAAGACTAACAGCTGTTGCTAGCTTCTGCTGGCTCATCCTGAGGATATGGATCTCTAGCCTGTAGTGTCTAAATACGCCCAAGTGTTGTAGTCAAATGAGTCTGAAGTGATGAAGTTTGAGCCATCAATGTCGCAACATGTGCCTCTAGTGTCCTGACTTAGGCCTCTATAGCTGCACTCCTGTACTCAGACGCAGTCCATGCCCTACGAGCATACGTCGCCTCTCTATCTAAAAGCAGAACTGCATGGTGGTAAAATCGCCTATCTTTAAACAGTGTGTTGACTCGGGCTCTAAGAAAAGCTCAGTCGTCCTGTGCGCTCGAATTGCACATAGAACTCATCAGTGTCCTGCCTAACAGTAATAGCAAGCTCTATCACTCTCTGGTTGACCCCCTCCAAGGTGGTTGGTGCTATCTCTAGCATGGCCTCAACTATTTCATCCCAAGTGTCTGTAATCCCATAACCCATCTCCCTAACCCTGTCTTGCCTAAGGTCGGTCTCTAGAGTAGGCCCTATCTGTCTCGCAGCACCAGCTGCTGAACTCTCCCCGACCTCGAATCCAAGAGCGGGAGTAGTAAAGCAAGCTCTCTTCCGAGGCGGCATCTCAACCTCGGGAATATCAATCTTTTGTAAATTAGATGGAAGTAAAAATGGTGGTGATGCAGGTCTCATTCGAATACCCAGCTACCCATATAGCCTAACTGGTACCTTAGCATCATTAAAGGCTAAGTAATGATGGTGATGGTATGGATAATAGTAGAGATGATACAGGTAGTGGTGGTGATGGAATATGGGGTAGTGGAGATGAATATGGAGTAAGTGGAGATGGTGGTGAAGTCGAGTAGAGCAAGAAGACCTGCCAACCACTTCCTCAGATGGAACGTAATATGGTGTCTGAGGTCTGAGCTTCTATCCGTACCCTAAAAAGGTCGAGTCTGGAAAGGTGTACAATAATCGTAAGGTGATCTGGGTGTAGGAGCAACTCATCAGTCTCAAAAGCCTCTGTACCCCAAATGGTAACTGAGGGAAACATGGTCACAATATGAACCGAGAAGAGTCGGCTGGAGCTAGGTGCTCCTCCTCCTCGTCATCATCCTCGTCCTCAGAGGCCTTCTCATCCTCGTCATCAGCATCATCATCATCATCGTCATCATCGGAAGGCTCATCATCACCATCCCCTCCATCAGCAGGATAGTTAGCATGATCCTCCTCGGGGTCCTCCTCCGGATCTGAGTTAGGCTCCCCCCCCCCCCCCCCCACAAAGCCCGGGATAAGGGCCAATAGGAAAAGCATCTGAAGGTATCGGTTGGTCCCCCTCTATATGTGCCTCATCCCAGACGTACCAAGTACTCCAGGTACTCGGGCCCAGTACCGTAAACTGGAAAAGTGGAGCTTAGGACCGGGGCACGTAATTAGGAGATGGTGGGTGCTCAAGTCTAGGCACATAGTCTGGAGATGGTGGGGCTACCAGATGCATGGGGAGTCCATCGTATCCGTATACGATAACTCCTGGAGAACCTGCGTCAGCCGGCACCTCATCAAATCCCCCGCAGAATCTCCATGGCTTGAAATTAGTGTAGACAGAGGTGTAGGTAACCGTGGATGAAGACATGACTACTGAAACAATAAAATAAACTTATATAAGTATATTATCTAAGACCAATATAATATATACGTAATATGATATAAGCACGTATATAGACCATGAAAGCATCTAGTCTAACCAACTAATGCAACTTAATAGTTTTTGTATGATGCAATGTTTGAAAACGATTATAGTCCAAGTAAAAAACATTTGACTTGGTTCTCTATAACCTTGGCTCCTGATGCTAATCTGTAACACCCCCAAATAGGGTCACAGCAGAATATGCGTCTGAGAGTGTTACATCATAGATCAATATCACAAGATATGAGAACGACCTCTATATGAGCTATTTAAAAATGATACATTGGATTAAATAAAATTGTTTGTTACAAAAGCCCAAAGCTTAAATTGTTCATCTATAAAAATGTAAAGATTTTAACACATAACAGATATTCCCCAAAATGTAATGCATTTAAATCTCCATGCAAAATGACTCCCAAAATGTTGACCACCAATGTATCCTTGTTTCTCGTACCTTATTGACTTGAGAAAAACATGCTTTAAAACGTCAAGAAAAAGTTGGTGAATTCACAGGTTTAAATAATATATAAAGTAGGACCGTAAGATTTCCAAGTGTATGACAAGTAACGAATAGAATGTCACAAAAGTAATTACGCCTGCGCTAAGCTCATGACACTGAAGCTACAACATGTATGTGTGCAAATTAATGCCAATAATGTACCCATGTAGATGTTCAACCCGCAACATCCAAAGTCCGACATGGTATACGTTCGTCGTTTTGGTACCGCCAAAACTAGTGAGCGCTACTCACCCGAACAAGGATGTCAATCCCAAATAGATCTATTCATAACATTCGCGCTTACAACTAGTAATTAACAGTTCATGATTCATTGGCATAGTGGGTTATCGCTACTTACGTAAACTCGTAATTTGTTTAAAGTGTACTTGCGTCCAAATGTAAAACAATGCATGTTTCTCACCCCAAAAGTTGTAAATCATTATACTCGTATAAAATGGGGCTATGAACTCACCTCAAGTGAATGGATTGATTATTTAAATCAAATAAGTAAAATGTCTCGCGAAATTCGAATGCAACCGAATTAATTATAGGTCGTATGAGTATAATGTATTAATTATAAATACAACATTACAAGTTATAGAGTTACACCACCACCTAATAGTTTTTGTTTAATTTAAAAAGTTGAAACAATAATTAAATCGTACTCTTTTTCCTTGTCCAAGGTTTTTCCCGCTGGGTTTTCTTTGGAAAGGTTTTTTAAGGAGGCAGACTCACTTGGATCTCATTTGCTCATGTTGTGTAGCTGCTGGTTTGCGGGATGCTCGCTTGATTTTATGTTCTCATCTTGGTTCATGTCTAGCTTAGTTTGGCCTTTTTGCTAGGTTTTGTTTTGTGTTTATGGCATGTCATAAATACTAGTTTATCAAGCTGTTTGTAGCTTGAGGTTAATGTGGTAATTCAGTCACATTCCATCTGTACTTAACTGTTTTTCACTTTTTTTGGTTAATATATTTACCGGGGCAACCCTTTACAAAAAAAATGTTTAAGTATTTGTATCCGTAAAGAAAAATATTATCTTTGCCCGACAAGTGATTATTTGTTAATAATACATAATTTAATATTTTTAATGATTATATAATGATACTATATAAATAGTTTAATTGTTTTTAAAAACAATACTTATAAAGTTAAAAACATATATAAATATTATATAAATGATACTACGATATTTCTTAAGGTTTTTATAGTCTAAACGGACCCGAAAACACTCGTAAACCACTTTTTACATTTCTAGCAGATTGTTACATTTTTATAAAAATCACAGAAAATTATTTATAAAAATTAATTTGTTTTTAAAATTTCTATTTATCCGAAATCTTTAACAACTCATAACTTACTCATTTTGACTCCGTTTTGCTAGTTCTTTATATGTATGAAATCGTGACGAGATAAACTATCCAAATAAAATATTCACAAATTTTATAAAAATCTGTGTCAAAACAGTAAATTCAAAACAATTTATAAAACTACTTTTATAACCTTAAATCTTTCAAAACTCGTTACTCCTTTGTTTTAATTCTGTTTTTAATGTTCCTTATATGCACGGTTTCTTATTGAGATAATCTATCGTAATAAAACATTTATAAAATTTTATCAGTTTTGAATCAGTTCCAGTTTTTATAAAACTATTTTTATAAAAACATTTTTATATATTTAATTATCGTAATCTCGTAAAATTCATAACTTCTTCGTTATAGCTTCGTTTTTCGAGTTCTTTATATGCTTGAAATCCTCGTGACATGTACTATTTGAATTTGTGGTGAAAACATTTTATAAAAATTGGTATGCTAACAATATACACAAACTGTTGTAACATATATATATGTATATATATATGTATATATATATATATATATACACACATTCATTTTTATAAACTTTACCATAATTAAATTATCATGAGTCTTCTAATTTAATTAATACACATCTTATGTATACTTTATGTCCTCATATTTTTGGTCCATCATTCTTGTCCAAAAGTTATTTATAAACTTTATAAATAAACTATTTACCAATTAATTCACCAAATTAATTTATAAATTAACCAACACTTGTATAAAGTATTCTCTTGCATTTTAAACATCATTTCACCATAGATAAATATAAATTCGAATCCATGATCATG
>BQNB010130326.1:2620-18961 GCA_026074375.1 Tanacetum coccineum | reverse complement strand
AAAAGTGGAGGGAGGATCCGGTGGTTTTCTTTGTTTATGAAGATGGTCCGAAAATATTGCTTATTCCTTTGAAAGATTTGAAATTTTCAATTGTTACCAAAAATTAGCCCAAAAAATAAGACGCTTCTCTTAGAAGTTTTGTCGGTAAAATGACCAAAGTAGGCATCTTATAATTTTAGCATTTCTTTTTTAGAGGGGCATTGAAGGTCTTTTTCAACTTCTGTATATTGGAATATATAGATATAGATATATTTTAGTTTTTACTATATATATAAAATAAGGATAAGTGGATAGAAAGTTTATTATATATATATATATATATATATATACTCAGATGGATAATTGCGACGCATTTGAGTACAAGTGCGTCGGCTTTCTGGATTTGAGTATGAACCCAGCGTACTTTGGAAAAAGTGTGCCGGTTTTTCAGGAAATTTTTATGTTTTTCGATTAAAATTTTTTTACGATTTAGATTAAAATAAAAGAAGCAGATATAACTGAATTAGCAAGAACAAACGCAATAACAATAATCAACACGAAAAGAAAACTAATGTTTTTGGTTTTTTTTTGATTATTATGATAAAGAATATATTTAGAAATTTACAAGGCTTATAATCAGATGATTATGAAACCTAAGAGAGCAGTTTTGTTATTTTTTTTTATTTCTTTAAGACAATTGAAATAATCCCAGAAAGTGCGGGGGTTTAGGGTTGATCACTTCTCAATCTAATCTCTTTATAAAAAGAGAAAGAAGAAGAAAGATGCAGTATAACCGGAAGTATGAATTCCCGGGTCGTTATCCCCAACGAGGAGTGAATCGCTAACTCGAAGATTGGTTGGACACTTGAAACTTGAATGAGAGAAGGATTTTGGGATTGAATTTCTAAATCTACGAGAAAAATAAGGCAATCTACACTAAAAACGAGAAAATCACACAATTTAAACTAAAAACGGAAACGAGACTCTAAAAACGACACACTAAAAACCCTAATTCTAAAATAATTAACCTACAATGATTTTTTCACTTTTAATAGACTCTAATTGACTAAAAATGAAGATTAAAGAAAACTAGAACGAAAACGGAGTTCATTCGGGCTTTAAAACTCAAAAACGAGAACGGGAACGAATCCCGTTCTTTAAAAAATGAAATTTTGTAAAATTGGCCCTACGAAAGCAAAACTATTTTTCCTAGAAGCTATATGATAAAAGAAAATTTTCTAAAAAAAGAATTATATTTTTTTGACTTTTTTTAAATTTTTTATGAATTAAATAAGATTTCGAAAAGAAAAATAGATTAAAAATACTAAACTTAATGCTAAAATTCTAGAAAAAAGCACAAAAATCCTAAAAGTTATAAAGAATGCAGGAAAAATAAGCTTAGGGTCACAACTTATCGAATAAGCCCGTAATAAGCCAAAACAAGGCTCGAATTGCTGTTAAAAACTAAGTGAAAATGAGGTTAAATAATAAACCACTTGAGACTTTAATGAAAAAGTCCCAAGGGCGCAGCGGTATGGTGTGTGTGTGATAAGAGGGTTGATGCAAGATCGAGGTCAGAGGTTCGAGCCCAGGCTCACCCCCGACTTCCCTTGTTCCCCTTTTTTCATTTTTTTTATTTTTTATAAAAAGCTTATAAATAAGCAACTTTAAAAAAGACAAAAATTTTAAAACTTGGAAATAAGCACAAAATAAGCTATTAAAGGGAGACAGATAAGCTTTTTTACACTAAAGCTAAATTTCACTAACTGTTTGGGCTTTTATAGACAAATAAGCTAATGTAAGTTTAAAATAAGCTAAAACAGCTAAAAGGGTTTATCTAAAAAGCACTTAGAAACAAAAATGAGCAATTAAAATAAGCTAAACAGGCAGATAAGCTAAAAAGCTAAAAACACTTAAAAATTTTAACTAAAAATGCAAATAAGCTCAAATAAGCTTAAACTTAAGAGAGAGTAAGCTAAACTAGACCTAAACTATCCTAATAAGCTACCCTAATCTTAAATAAGCAAAAACAATAAGCCAGAGGCTCAAAAGAAGCAAAAATGGCTTTTGGCCAAAACTGTCAAACTATAAGGCCAATAAGGACTTTTCTAGCTTAAAAATAAGCTAGCAAATGGATCCTTATGGCTTAGTGGCTTATACCACTGAAAATCCTGGCCAAAAAGCTACTTAAATCCATAATCAAAAGAGAGTTTAAAATTCAAATAAGCACCTAATAAGCTCAAGGAAAAAGCTATCTCACACTGACTCAACACTTAGAATTTTTTTGGAAATTTTTTGCAATTTAACAAATAAGCACTTTTGGGCTTAAAATTAAGCAAGCAAATGGATCCTTATAAGGTTTTAAGCTCAAAACAGATCAAGATTAGACATCATAGAACACATAACAACAATCCAAAATCATTTTGAAATTAAGAATAAGCCAGGATAAGCAATTGAAAAAGCAAAAATTTTCTTTTCTAAACACTTAGACAAATTTTTGACAGACTTTGAAAAAGTACAAATTAGCAGTTTTGAGCTTAAAAATAAGCAAGCTAACAGATCCTTATGAACTTCTAACCTAAAAACAGATTAAATTTAGACATAAAAGAACAATAATCCACACTTAAAAAGTTTTTTTATATTCACAATAAGCAACAATAAGCATTTGAAAAAGCAATTTCTTCATTTTTAAACACTTAGCTAAAATTTTGCAAAAAGTTATAAAACTTAAGGCAGACAATTGGACACTTATACTGCTTAATTTAGACAGCTAATCATGCATAAAAATCACTAAAACAAGCAATTAAACAAAGCTTAAGCTAATAAGCTATGGTAAACTGTTTTTGACCCCACAGTTTTGAAAGCTTATAGAAAAAGCTTAAAATCAAATATTTAAACAAAAAAAATTCTTAAAAACAGCTTATTAAGACTACTAATAAGCTTACCAAAGTTGACCAAATGACCCAAATCATTTTAAAACCATTTTGACCCATTTTCAGTGTTATCCCAAACACTCCTTTAAGATTTGAAAAACCAAATTTTAAACTAATTAATGAAGATTTAAGCAAGGTTTTTGAAAAACAGATATTAAGCAACTAATATTAAGCAATTATAAGCACAAATAACAAAGCAATAAGCACTAGAATAAGCTAAACAGATAAGCACTATATTAAGCTATTTTTGACAGTTTTAAAAAAAAACTTAAACTAATGAATTCTATGCTATAAGCAGGCATAAATAAGCATTAAACATCACAAATAAGCAGTAATAAGCACAAATAAGCAGAGATAAGCAATGCTACAGTAGAAATAAGCAAAAAAATGAAAAAGAGAACTTACAAAGGGTCCTATGCTTTTAGGCTGTGAAATAAGCTTTCAAAAGCTTATCAACCAATCCTAATGCTTACCATAAGCACTAAACCAATGGCCATCCAATATTAACCATGCTCCTTGCTTTCTTCTTTCTTTTTTATATTTTTTTTGTAATTTTGGATTTTTAGACAGATTATGAAATAGACTTTTATATAAGATTTTAATATCTCAAAAACTTATAAAAGAGCTTATAAGACAGTATTTAAATGACAAATAACTTAAACGGCAAGAATTTTAAGAAAACTCGAATTTTTCATTAACTTAAGAGATTACAATTCTTCAAAATTTAAAAGACAGAAATTTAAAATGCTTAAAACTACAAGACTCTTAAAAACTAACTTAAAAAAAACTACATATGCTCTAAGGGCTTACAAAACTTCTATTTATACAAAGTGAGCCAGGTCTTGTGTCCTCTGCCTTGTGCTTTCTTTGTGAGAGAGAATCCATGTTGTGTTTGTTGTGTGAGATTCTGCCTTGTGCTTTATTTGTGAGAGAGTTCCAAGCTGTGTTTCTTGTGTGAGTAAGAGCTCAAAGCCATCTTAGCCTTTGATTTTGAGTAGTCCCCAATGGAGTTGATCTTCACCATTGAATCATTATCATTTTTCTTGGACGAATGGGGATATTTGGGATTGCCATCATGGCAATGACCCATGTGAAGTTGGGTAGAGGGGGGGGGGGTGTGACTAAAAGTGATAGGTTTGAGACAGGTGAACAGTAATGGCGAGAAAAGTGGTTTGAAGGGTCAGGGGTGAAGTTTGGTGAATTGGCAAGTTTGGTCCCTCAAGGTGTATTGAGTTATTACACCACAAGTCCTTGTAGTGTATAACTTTGGGGACTTGGCAGAGTCCGTCCCTGAAAGTTATATGTCATATTGCAAGTAAAGTCCTTGAGGTGTATAACTTTGGGGGTTTGGCAGAAATGCCCCCCAAAGTTTTATAAGGTATTTTATGTATGGACCTTATGGTTTAAAACTATGAGGGATTGGCAAAAATGCCCCCTTAAAGTTTTATTTAGGCTTTTTAGGGTTTTGTAATGAAGGTGGGCTCACCTGGGCCCACTAGGTGGGTACAGGTGGGCCCACTTTTGGCAGTTTTGGTTTTCGGGTTCGGTTTTTTTCACTGACACATCCCGGGGTTGACTTTTTGTTGACTTTGACTTTGACCTTTGGCTCTGATTTGACTTCTCTTTACGCTCTTTCCGTTCCGTGCTCAGTTTTGTCTGTTTTTGGCTTTGACTTTGTTCTTTTCTTGGATATCCATTTCCTGCACAATACAAATGCAAAACATACAAATACAATGTATTTTTGGTACGTTTTTGGTCATTTTAGTCTGTTTTTTAATGGAAATGGTATGTGTAATTAAGCACATACCACAATGCTATGTCCTTTGAAAACAGGTTGAAAGATTTCTTCGGAGATACACCTGATTCAGTTAGTTCAGATAAAGTGGAAGCTGATTTAAGCAACATGGAGACTGATATTTAAATCAGTCCAACTCCCACTCTCAGAATTCATAAAGTTCATCCAAAGAGTCAGATAATTGGTCCTGTTAATACTCATGTCCAAACTAGACAAAAGACCAAGAATATGGATGAACAAAGCTTCATAGCAACAATTCATCAAAAGACTAATCCTGAACTCCTATAGTATTGTCTATTTTCATGTTTCTTATCCCAAGAAGAACCCAAGAAGCTCTTTGATGCCCTCAAAGATCCAAGCTGGGTAGAAGCCATGCAAGAAGAGCTTCTACAGTTTAAGATTCAAAATGTTTAGGTTTTGGTTGACTGTCCCAATGGGGTGAGACCTATTGGGACAAAATGGGTCCTAAAAAACAAGAGAGATGAAAGGGGTATAGTCATTAGAAACAAGGCTAGACTGGTGGCTCAAAGACATACTCAGGAAGAGGGAATTGACTAGGAAGAAGTCTTTGCACCAGATGCAAGGACTGAGGCTATTAGATTATTCTTAGCCTATGCTTCCTATATGGGCTTTACAATATACCAAATGGATGTTAAAAGTGCTTTTCTATATGGGACTATTGATGAGGAGGTATATGTGATGCAGCCTCCTGGATTTCAAGACTTACAGTTCCCAGACAAAGTTTACAAGGTAGTGAAGGCTATGTATGGACTTCACCAAGCACCTAGAGCTTGGTATGGTACTTTGTCCAAGTATTTGTTGGATAATGGCTTTCAAAGAGGTACCATAGATCAGACATTGTTTATCAGAAAGCACAAAGGAGAGTTTTTGCTTGTACAAGTGTATGTAGATGACATTATATTTGGATCATCAAATCCAAAGTTGTGCAGAGAATTTGAGGCTCTAATGCATGACAAATTCAAAATGAGTGCTATGGGTGAACTCAATTTTTTTCTAGGCCTGCAAGTGTTACAAAAGAAAGATGGCATCTTCCTCTCACAAGACAAGTATGTTGTTGATATTCTCAAAAAGTTTGGATACACAGATATAAGGTCAGCAAATACTCCCATGGATAGGGAGAATCCTTGGGGAAAAGATGGAACTGGTAAAGATGTGGAACTTCATTTGTATAGATCCATGATTGGATCATTAATGTATCTCACTGCATCAAGACCAGATATCATGTTTGCTGTCTGTGCATGTGCTAGACACCAAGTGACACCTAAAGAGTGTCATCTCCATGCTGTTAAGAGAATTTTTAGGTACCTAAAAGGTCACCCTAAGTTGGGACTTTGGTATCCTAAAGAGTCTCCTTTTGACTTGGTGGCATATTCAGACAGTGATTATGGTGGTGCTAATCAAGATAGAAAATCTACCACTGGAGGTTGTCAGTTTTTGGGAAGAAGGGGGTTATTTTGATCTTCTTAGCAATCAAAGAAGCAGACCATTATGGCCCATTCCACACTGAGGCAGAAGTATGTAGGAAGCTGCAAGGGAGTGGGGCAAGTGCTTTGGATACAAAATCAGTTGCTAGACTATGGGTACAATTTCATGAACACTAAGATATATATTGATAATAACAGTGCAATTTGTATTGTTAAAAATCCTGTCTATCACTCTAAAACAAAACACATTGAGATACGACATCACTTTATAAGAGACTGCTATGAAAAGAAGTTAATTAATGTTGATCATATTCATACAGATGATAATGTAGCAGATCTTTTAACAAAAGCTTTTGATGTGGGGAGGTTCCAGTACTTAGTTGTAAGTATTAGGATGAGCATTAATCCCTTAAAATGTCGTTCTCTTTTGAGGGTTTTTTGTAAAGTTTAGTATAGGATTTGCACTGTTATTAGATCAATATGTGTTAGTACTGCTAGAGTAAAATGCAACTGTTAGTCATTTTTCCATTGTTACGTTTCCACTGCTAGTGTAAATATTCCTACTTTTGGGCTACCTTTCCACTGTTAGTGTTTTTCTTGGTTTTGGACTAACAATTGCAGGATGAGCATGTCATAAAGAAGTCTCTATGATGTCAAGGGTGGAACCACACATCATATGTACTAATTTTGTAAGTCAATCTGTCTTGGGTTAGGGTAAAGGAACCTCTAGGATTAGGGTATTCATAGGAAATACTCATGGACAGTCTTAGACATATCCCCTACTGTGAGTGAAGGTTATGTGAAATGAAGCTAGTTTTGATTACTTCCTTGAAGTCCTTAACTTTCAGGGCAGGCCACTGTTGTACTGTCTTAGTCTTGATTCCTGGGTTCTACATAAAAATGGTTCTCAAGAGTTAACTTTCATGTCTAACTAAGCGTTCCTATAGTATGTATGCATGAGCACTTAGACATTTGTGTGTTGTAATTATTGGAGATGGGGGACTTATAATGCCAAGACATTTGACCTAGTATGGATGTGGTAGGGTGGTGCCTCAGGGAACTTTTATTATGGGTTAAACAAGGATACAATGGTGAATATGTGTATTAATTTTCTTCATGGGTCAGATAGCGAGCAAAGGACTCATGAATTCATGCATGTCTATCTTGCTTATGCAAGTGTGTGTATGGATAGGGTAGGCTTACTTTTGATTATTGAAGATAAGTTAATATCCTTAGGAATATTTCCCACTGTTTGACCAACTAGTTTCCTCTGTTAGGCTTAGTTTGCATTGTTAGACAAATTTTTCCCGCTGACAATATAGTCGTTGGTACTGTTTGAATGAAAATTTGTTACATTAATTTATATAACCATTGAGATATTTTCTCATCTTTCTTCGCTATAAGGTTTCTTATATTGGTGTTTCAAGATAATTATATTATTTTAATTGATTTCTTCATCAAATTATCTTGATTCGACCTAATCATAATCTTTCTAAGTGGTAATAAAATCCTAATTATAGTCGCCCACAGTACCAACTCACCTAATCATATTTTATCCAGCACCCTAAACCATCAAATTCTCAATGGCAAAGCTTGCTTTTTGCGATTATCACAACATGGTAGCTATTTTGGAGAAAACTGAGTCAAATACCGACTTCCATCAGATAGTGGACTTCCTTGAGGCCTCTCACATAAGGTATGCTTTAACGGTTCATCCCACTGTCTATGTTTCACACATCCAACAGTTTTGGTCCACTGCTAGGGTCGAAACAGTGGATGGAGAAACAAAGATTATTGCTAAGGTTAATGGCAGGCAACGTACTGTTACTGAATCATCAATCAGAAGGCATCTCAAACTTCTTGATGATGAAGGTATCAGCACTTTGCCTGACAATGAGCTTTTTGAAAACCTTTCACTGATGGGCTATAATATTTCACCAAACCAAAGATTTTCTTTTCAAAAAGGCCAATTTTCACATCAGTGGAAGTTTCTCATTCATACCATCATGCAGTGTTTAAGTCCAAAGAGTACTGGTTTTAATGAATTTAGTAGTAACATTGCCACTGCTATTGTTTGTTTAGCCACCAACAGAGTTTATAACTTCTCAAAAATGATTTTTGATGGTATGGTGAGGAATATAAAGAGTAAGGTTAAATTTCTTATGTTCCCTAGGTTTATAGAAAAAAATTTGAAAATGGGTCAATTTGGTGTTATCAAACATACTGAGACTTATGATGTGCCCTTTCACACTCAAAAAGTGTTTACTACCCTAAGAGTCAACAGTCCAAGTTTTTTTGGTAGGACTGTCCAGTTGTTTGAATCCATGTTAGTTCCACAGGGTGAAGGCTCAGAAAACCCAACTGAGCCCCATCACACACCCTCAGCTCAGTATGAATCTACACCCCAAGAAGATCAAACCACTTCTCCAGAACCCATACCACAAGCAACAACACTTCCATCACAATCTCATCCTGACATTTCCACACCTAGGAGATTAACTAGAGGGGCTATACGGATTTCTCAGTCTAAAGCCCCTACACCTGGAGCAGATGAGACTGCATCTCCTACAAGAGATGACAGACATGGGGAGGCTTTCCCTACTGCCACTAGCTTAGATGCAGGGCAGGACAGGGAAAACATTGCTAAGACCTCTGCCATGCCCCATGAAGCATCACCAAGGGTTACTTCTCTTGATGGTTGGTCGGTGAGGGGCAGAGTATTGCAACAAAACAACTGCAAGAATTGATGGATTATGTGTTCAACTTGCTACAGCAACACTTACTTATGGAGCAACGGATTCAGAGTCAATATCTAGAAATCACACAGTTGAAAAACATAGTCAAGACTCTTGAAGATAATGAGAAGAGCAGAGTAGGGTTTGCTAAGAAGGATGCTCTAAACACGGGGAGGGGGGATAGATCAAGGGGAGGATTTGTTAGATGGGGACACTGTGAAAGATAGCAACAAGAGTGTTGTCAAAGGGGAGGAGTAGTTAGTGACAGTACAAATGATACGACCATGTTTTAAGAACTCTGGGAGCTGCAAAATATTCTAGCCAGGGGAGGTTTTGAGGCCTGTTGTTACCATGATGTCTATCAGTTGCCATGCTAGTATTGTTGTTTCCCCTGTTGTTGCCACTGCTAGTGGAAGTTTTCCCACTACTGCAATTTTTACCACTGCCAGTGTTGCAACACCAAGAGTATCAAGATCCCCAAAAGGAATTGTTATTGAATCTTCACCTCCCATATCTGTCAACATACCATCTATCAGCAAGGAGGACAAAGGAAAAGGGTTAAAAAAGGATAGTGAACAAAAACCTAAAACAGCCCAGTAAAGAAAAGGTCTAGAACAATAGAAGTGCTCAGCTAGCTTGGAATTAGAGGCCAAGTTTGCACATAGAAGACCAAATCATAAGAGAACAAGCTGAGAGAGACTCTGAGATAGCCATGATTCATGCTGAAAGAGAACTTGAAATGATGATTGCAGAACTTGATAGGAGCAATGAGATGGTTGCAAAGTACTTGAGTGAGTATGAACAAGCAGAAGCTGAATTGTCACATGATGAGAAGGTTGAACTGATTAATGAACTACTAGAGTATCAAAGGAACCTTGCTCAAATCAAGAAGTATCAAGCTCAGCAAAGCAAGCTAGCTACAAAGGCTGAAAGAAGAAAATTCTACATGTCAGTATTAAGAAGCAATGGTGGTTGGAAAGTCAAAGACTTCAAAGGAATGACTTTTGAGCAGATTGAAGAAAAATTCATTCCAGTTTGGGAAAAGATTCAAAATTTTGTGCCTATGAATTCCAAACTAGAAAGTGAAAGACTTAAGAGACCAGGAATTCAGTTGGATAAAGAAAGAGTTAAGAAATTGAAGACAGCTGAAGTTTCAGGTACAAAACCCTCTCAAGAACAACAGTCTGAAGATCCTAAAGAGCTATCTGAGGAAGAGTCTAAGTCTCCAATAGTTGAGAAGAAAGACAGTGATGATCATGATAAAATCATTAATCTTCAACAATGGGCAGTGTTGGTAAGGGAAGAAGTTTCAGTGGAAGTTACTCCTTTTGCTGTCAAATCACCTATATGTGACTGGAAGATTTTCAAAGACAGGTTAAGGGATGTATATCAGATCTTCAGGGTTTGGACTTAGATCCTAAAGCATATCCATTAATTCTTTTTCTATTCTAAGGAATTTTTAGGGTATGATGTTTTGTGACCCTCTGGAAGTTGTTTAAGGACAAATTTATGGACAAAAGTTGCCAAAGAGTGATCCTAAGAAGTGTTTATTCTGGCCCTTGAAGGTTATGTTTGAGCTTGTAGCAAGTGATGGTCTGTGGCAGTATCAAGCACCCATAAAGGATTGGAAGTTGTATAGTTCTTGTAGGGTGCATTGTTTAAGCATGGAAGGAATGGTCATTTACATGTTGGATAATGTTGAGTACCCTCTTCCAAAGAGTACACTTCAGAGAATGCTTGAATCCTCAAATGTGTGTAGGTATGTGAGTTTAATTGAAGAAATAATTCTCATGCTCAATTGATTAGAGGTCAGAATCAAGAAGCTATTGGGTGTTTGGATGCTCCTCTCCAGGTTAATTTTTATTTTAGAAACTTGATTTGAAGATGGAGTATCAAGTTTAGGGGAGGATTGTTGGGAATAAAATGCTCTAAGGTATTCCCACTGTTAGTAAGGATCATTCCCACTGCTAGAGTATTTTCTCACTGCTAGTGAAGTGTACTCCACTGTTAGTGAAAGTTTTCCACTGCTGATGTTTCCACTACTTGAAGGTTTTTCCACTGTTGAAGTCTTTCCACTGCTGTCTAAGGATAAGGATTACTCAAAGTTAAATGCGCGTTATTGTTATATTTAGAATATATTTTATGTATATCTCTTGTATTTAGGCGACACCGGTTAGGTTCTTATCTTTGTACAGGGCACCGTGTGCTATAAAAGGAGTCTGTAGGGTTAGAGTAGAAAAACACATCTTTGATATATATTCTCTTATAGCTTTAAGGTTGTGTAAACCCTAGTACTGGTTGAGTACTCATATTATTACATCAATAATATTAAAGCTTTTTGTGTAACTCACTATTCTATTCATTTTACTGTTCCATTCATTTCATTGTTATTCTTCCTTAATTCACTATGGTTTGATTCTGCATTAAAATTTGGCTGAAACATCCTTGCTAAAGTTTCTCTCTTGTAGGTTTGGATTTATCTCCATCGGTGACAATAACCTTACATGCTAACGGCATTGATTGAGTATTGGGATCTCAACTAGTAATCAAACAAAGATTAAATAATCCAAGTTCAAAAGCATCAAACTTATATTATCCATATCAAAAGTTCATTCAAGAAGTCAAGTTTAATCCATAATAATCATGTAGTTCTTAACCAAGCATGTTAACCTACTCAACAATCATAATAACAACGCATATAACAATCATGGTGAATCTAACATTCATATCATCAAAAGATAGAAACATGTTTTTACCAAATTCCAAGAGTAGAGGTTCCAAATCTTACAATGCCTTTCAAGAACAAAGCAATAATTGATTATAGTAACACTAGCAACTTCAACTTCCTGGTACTCTTCTCCTTTCTCTACCCGGAAAGTGATGAAGGTGGTGGTTAACCTTCAAAACCTCCTTAGAACTATTAAAACTACTAGAACTAGTGATTGATGATTGAAAGATGAGAATGGAATGATTTGAGTGATGATTTCCTCCAAAATTCGTGCTCTATCTATACTTGAGGATGGGTCTTCAGTTGCATAATTTGGGGGAGTGAAAGGTTGCACAATCATTTCAATCATTTATGATTTTGGAGTAATTGACAAGAAAGTGCGCCGCACACTAGAAATTGTGCGCCGCACTTGGTGATTAATTAAATGGCTTTCAATTCATTTAGAAGTACGCCGCACAAAATATATTGTGCGCCGCACTTTGGCTTTAATCATTAACTCTTCTTTAATTTTTCTTCTAGATCTTTCTTGTAACGACCGTTAGTGCAATTAACTAGATTTCTTTGCATCGTTAGTCCTTTTCTTTACTATCGGCCCTGAAATGAATATTACACAACAAACAGGCAAACTTTGAAATATTTCATGCGTTAACTTATATATTTAGTGTATTTTTTAGGGATAATTTATGTATATTTGGAGCGTTATCAGAGCACGTGGTGGATGAGGAGTTAGATCGAATGCTTGAAGGTGTTAAGAATGTGGATATAGATGCATTTATGAATGATGTTCTTAACAGTCAAGAAGATCCTGACATTAGGATAGAGCCCAGGAGTGATAAGAAAAGTCCGGAGGCGAAAAAAGATGCTGACATGGTGACTACTACTAATGATGATGTGGAGGAAGAGTCAGCCGGAGATGAGTTTGAGCTTAAAATGAAAGAAAATGGAAATGGTATAGAGGATACCAATGATACACCCCCACCCACACCCATTAGATCCCCTAGGACTTATATTTCTCCTTAATTTTTGGATAAGGAGATATTCCATGAATTGAGGGTCCTCACTGAAGACGCTCCTTCATCTGCGAATAAGGAGAAACTCAAGGAATTGATGGTTACTAACCCTTCACCTTCATCATCTACACCAAAACCTAGGACATTTCAAGTGATACAAGAGTTTCATTCAGTAGATGGGTGGTCGTTATGGTTTGTTGTTTGGTCATTTAAAAAAGACATTCATGCCAAGGAAAAATTTAAACGAACTTTCTGCAATGCTATACGAAGCTTTGAAGGAAATGCTTCCTTCAATGGTGAACAAAGAGGTCAACTAGATTGCTAAGACAACTGTTCCAATATATGTTGCTGAAGGACTACTATTGGACAAAAAAAACTCAAGCTGACGTAGCTGTAATGATTGTTGAGGCCATTCAGAAGGAACGCGATAATCTTCATGCTGAGGTTATTTCACAGGTTAATGATGATATTGCTAACCATATCCCACCACAAGTTGATTCATTCTTGCAGGATTATATGTCAAACAACATTCTCCATGTTCATCCTACCCAGCCTGCACGTTTTTCTGCTCATGATCTTCAACATCAACTTTTCCTAATGATGAAAGATGATAAACATCTTTGCAATTCTGATCTACCGTTATCCCACAATATATAATCCAAACATAACAAATAAGCAACCCCAAATAATCTCTAATTGAGCCAGAAATAAGAAAGAAGAAAAGAGAGGAGAAATGAACTTAGAATATTAGATTAGAGAGAGAAAGTGGTGAGTTACAAGTGAACAAATGCAACCAACACCCTCTCCATGTGTGGAGAGGGTTTCTTTTATACCCCTAGCTAACATGTAGGCGTATAGGTTTTTCTACTTGGGTCGGGCTGCATAACATGGTCGTTGAGCCCTGAAACATGGACAATATTAGATTACAATATAAGCCCGTTGAACCCGACTAGCCTATTACTTTACAAGACCCAATTTGACTTTATAAGACCGATAACATTCTTGTTTGACTTAATATAATTAAGGTTAATAATCTCCCCCAATGTTAAGGTCTCATCCTTCAAACCCCTCCGTACCACCGATAACATTCTTGTAGGAGTTTGCTTTGTTTTATCATTGTCTCTCTTGACGTTGAAGATATGACTTTTAACATTTATGCTTTGCCTTGTTTTGTCTTTCGTTGTTTATAAATGGCTTAGTTCTTCATGCTTTGTGATCTTTACATTGAGCCTTTTATCTTTTTGACTGAGTTCTTGAGATCGTGTATCTTGCATCATCTCCTTGACTGAATCATCTGAATTTGACTTCTTGATCAACTTTATGCTCTTGACCAACTGCTCATACATGTAACTTCTTCTTTGAACTTAATAAAGTCTAACGAATCTTCCTCTAAATAGACTATTCTTATTTGACTTTGAGGCTCTTTGATGGTAGGGAAGTTTAGAATCAACGGATCTTGATGTTGAACGATTGACTTTGAAAGCATGAGTATGAGCATGTGGTTTATGAATCTGACTTCGATGGAATGAGGCTGCAACACCATCAGTCTAAACTAAAAAGACAGTTAGCAATAAAAGATAAATATGGCTTTGTCATTCATCTTGAGTTCGGTTGCATTAACCTCTGGATCCGTGAGGATCATTTTATAGTATAAATACTATACCTGTGATCAGGTAGATTCAAAGAATCTCCTTGAACAGGGTTTCCAGCACAAAACTTAGGATCATTTAACACAGTGTAGTAGAATTCACCATGCTGCTTGTTCTCAATTACCGGAACGTCTTCAAAGACAAACACGGTATAGAGTGAATCAGATAGTTACTTTTCTTTCTGATTAAGTCGTCAATTCATTTAATGACCACAAATTTATATCCAGTTATCAAAAAGCTTTGATTCATATAGAATCATTCAAGATCACGCAACCAAGATCTTGTTTGATGTTGGCTCAAGCAGGATTTCCATCTTCATTGATGAACACTTAAGTATCCACTCGGATGTTCAGGCAATGATCTCAAGGATAATGCGTAGGACTCTTGTACTACTTATGAACTTATGGTGTTCAACAAGTGTATTATGAACATTGTGTCCTAAAATGATCTATACTTTGATCTCTTCTGGCTTAGACTCGATTGTGCACTTTTGTTTTTCGTAATCAAGGCTGGAGCAGACTGCCACCTATTCAATATCAATAATCTCGGAGTGAGATGTCAATAGATAACGTGTGTATCTCCGTGACAAATGAGACAAGTTTCTTTTGAGAGAAACCCGAATGGCTGGGAAGGGTTGTGCATTGCATCACTGGGTCCATGACGACTTTCTTCAATATCAACAATCATCATTGTGATTTTGATAGATTATGTATTGACCCGGTTTCTGCCTAAGGTGTAAGGAGGGCTTCTTTCTTTTCACCCTTTATCCATACATTTCTTTTTCATTCTTCAACCCCTTCAATGCTTACCAAGACGTCATTACTAACACCTTGTTGTGATTGTTCCAGTGTTAGCTCAATCTTAGTCGGCATTTTTCCCTTTTACTCATTCATCTCCAATCATACCTAAGGACTGCTATTTCTAACTATGGAGTGTCCTTGGGTAGATCCCTCCGGTTCTGGTTGGATCGTAGGACTTATACCTAACCTAACCACCTTATGACTTCAGAATCGTCGTGAAATTAATAGGTTGTTGGGTATAGAGATCGAACCATAAAACCATTTTCTGACATTGTTATTTTCAAATACTCCCCCTACACATGTGCTCCGAGATTCGAAATTGTTTAGCACATGAAGGAAAGAGTTGCACTTAGAGTCTTAAAGATCACATTCTTCTATATCATATTTTAATCACATTTTCTCCCCTTATTTTAAATAATAAAACACTTAGTATTTGAAATACCAATTGATTAAAATTTGACATGAAAAATTCCATGGGGAGAAAAATTATACCACGATATTGCATGAATTCAGATTCCGATAGCTCCCCTTCAACAGTATATGTGGGATACCAATATTTATTAAAACTTGACATTGGAATGAAAAATTGATATGACACCACAAAATGTTGAAGACGGAGTGAGATGCCTTAGTGAACAATGGATATTAATAATTGACATTATAAGTTTCCACATTTTAATTTCACAAGATGTGTTTGGATACATAAAATTGACATTTATGAGATGTATCCGACACATTAAAAGGCTTTGTTTTAAAAAGCTCCCCCTCAGAAAATTATTCGAGGAAGGGAGTGTTGAACACACAATTTTAACAAATACCACTTTTTATGGAAAAAGACCACAAATTATATTGTAGACAATTTTGACATTGAAAGTTCTTTTTGAAAAATTGTGTTCAACGATTTTAAAAACATGATAGAAGACTTCTCTTCTATTTTAGAGTAAGCGCACTGAGGCGTACACTTCCCTTTTACATTCGGGACCGAGTTATGCACTGAAATGTACATAAGTCATTGAGAAAAATTTAGAAATGACATGTTTTGAAAGCATTTGAAACTCTCGCTCGAACTTCATTTACACGCCCGTGTCGATGTTAATCAACATTTCTAGGTACGTAAATGTTATCGATTCCAAGAGACATGTCGAGAAGATTCTTTTTGGTATTTTTGAAAATTTTCTGATTTTATATTTTGTTTTTCTAGGTTTTATATTTTTCTATTTTCTTTTTGTTGGTTTTATATTTTTGTATTTTCTTTTTCAAAAATTTT
>BQNB010130325.1:0-15535 GCA_026074375.1 Tanacetum coccineum | reverse complement strand
CGCGTTGCGGCGGGGCTAATTTTTTCCGGAATAATTTTTTTTTACGTTTCGGGGTTTTTTTTTGGGCGATGCGTTATGGCGTGGCTAATTTTTAATATTTTCTTTTTTTGTATGATTCGGGGAAAAAAAATTGCGTTGGGACGGGGTAATTTTTTCCCGAATATTTTCTTTTTTTGTATGATTCGGGGAAAAAAAATTGCGTTGGGACGGGGTAATTTTTTCCCGAATATTTTCTTTTTTTAGGACGGTTTTGTAATTTTTTTTACGGGAAGTTTTGTGTAAGAAAATCGTAAATAGTTAAAAGGTGAGGGTCCGTTTTCTATTTTTTTTACTTTGGGCCAGATTTTAGGCTATTTTTGGGTTTTTTTTTGGGATAATTTTTTCCCGGATATTTCCTTTTTTTGTATGATTCGGGAATTTGTTTTTGCGTTGGGACGGGTTAATTTTTTCCCGAATATTTTCTTTTTTTTGGACGGTTCGATATCTTTTTTTTGGGCCGATGAATGTAAAAAAGTTGTGAACAATAAAAACTTGACGTGTTTTTTTGTTAATTTTTTTACGGGATTTTTTGTGTAAGAAAATCGTAAATAGTTAAAAGTTGAGGGACCGTTTTGTATTTTTTTTTTGGGCCAGATTTTGGGCCAGATTTTATGTGAATTTTAGGCTAATTTGTCGACAAATGTGTATATTAATAATAATTTTTTTTATATGGCTTATGTGTTGGGCCTCATGTTTAAAGTGTTGTTTTTTTTTGCTATATGGATTTTTTTTAATATAATGGGTTGTACGTTTGTGACCATATCGATTATTTTAAAGTTATAAGGCATCGAAGATGTTTTCGCGAGTATTTTTTTTATCTGAATAAATCGGAATTTTTGTAATATTTTTTTTCTCTTACTTTGTGCATATAAATTAAAAAAAAACAAAAAAAAACAATTAAAAAAAAAAACCAAATCGGGCCGACCCATGGGAGCCCGTAACTGTAGCAAAGTGACCCACTGTTGAGAGTGGATTTGTCACTCATTGTGTATATTTATAATATAATTATTTGAGGTGCCAAGTTTCAATTGCATCATTTCAGTGTAAACTTCCAAGCCTAGCTCTACCAAGTGATCAACATCAAAAGTTCAGGTTCCATCTATCATGTGCTATTTTACAATTTTGTAATCCATACCACTTAGTGACGTCAGTGGCACCATAACCCGAAAAGAAGAAAGATCGCAATGCTCCACAATCTGTAATCACTTTTTAAGATTCGTTGCCTTTTTCCCATATTCAAGACATGAAATAGGTCACAATATATTGACCCTGTAATAAGTAAAAGCAGAACCCATTCATTGCTAACTTTACACACAAACACACTCACACTCAGTAGTCGAGTAAACGACCGAATATTCATATTCTGCTATGGACGAGTACCGACTTCTCGTAATGGGAGATTATGCGTTATGGAGGGCGAACCGAACCATGGAGTTGACCCTCCATTACGACAGTCCTTATGTTTGGATCAATTTTCTTGAAATTTCTAAATTATTGTTTAAGTGTTAATGTAAAACTAACAGATTTGACATCCACACAGTTACAAACTACTAAGGTATGAAATTTATTTTAATATAAAAATTCCCTATCTTATGAAGTAACTACTTTATAAACAATTTGTTCTATTATATTGATGAAGATACTGTTGGGTTTTTACATATTTTAACCATTAAATACATGAGTACGCAGCGGAAGATTAACACGTATATAACTCATAATTAACAAGATTAGAGTTGTGTACCTTTTAGCAATAAACGTTACAAAACACCGTCTTAAGTAGTTAGCGAGTATGTAGATACACCACTGACACCACTAGATACAATAAGTATGATCCCCCTAAGCGACACACATCATTACGGTTCATAGCAACCAACAGGTATGCTAGTACTAGTAGTGTTTAACCAAACGATCCTTCGTCTTTGATTCAATCAACACACAACAAAACCACACGAATGTGGTGTTTGATCGCAAACCAAACCCTAAGGTGTAGGTTCGATCGCAACGACACAAGGAAGCAAAACCGAAACCCGAGAGGGAATTTAGGCTCAGTCGAAACACAAGGGGAGAGAAACAAGAGAGATATTTAGGAGTTTTAGGGATCAAGTTATAGATATAATAAAGACCATAAGCCCTAAATTTATATCCCTTGTAGCTTGGGGTGCAAGCAAGCTCTCCCACCTCCTCAAGGAGGTGGAATTCGACCGGCTAAAGGAAACAAGGAGGAGCCAAAACCTCAACTTTCTTTTTCTGGTTTTCATATAATAGTCCTTTAAAACTTTTAAACACTATAAAATTCTTGTTAAACTTTTAAATGATCGTTATTAAACACTAATATGCTACATTACTATGATGGGAAACGTTGTTTCCTACATATTAACGTTGCTTCCCCGGTAGCTCGAATAGATTTCGGACATATATAATTTATACATAGACATATTCCAACAGCTCCCACTTGGACATGTATAAATAATATAATAACATGTAAGCGTCTATCAACACGTCAATGCTCCCAGAAATATCCGAGTGTGGTTTCATAAAGACACGGATACAGGATTTATGAATTTACAATCCCTTTTTGTATTCCAATACCGTGTAAAAAATAATATGATCAAGTCATCCATTATTTAACGATTTCTGTTTTTCTCGTAATGTAACTAATCAAGATTATCAAAAATCATGAGACATATCTACATAGTTTTCGGGACGGCCATACACACTCTGATTAATACTACGAGGAGGCCCAGTAGGAATCATTCTTCAACTATGGAAGAAAAAACACAATTATTGACAACAAAGAGTCAGTCATCATAGCTTCACAATCACATCTGAAATAGACTTATTAGTCACCTTTTTCATGGATAAATTAAAACGAATCAATAAAGATTATTGCACATATGCAAGACCTACTTGTATCTCAATATAAGGATTATATGTAAATATAAATCACTTCCAAGATTTTACTTGAATAATGGCGACGATCCATAAAGAAAATTCTTGTTTAGTATTGGGGAAATCCAATATCCATCTTATTACTATTATTGTGAGTTTGGTGGACACAACCTTTATAACTACAAGATCACCAATCACTCAAATTTTATCTTAAATTTAACAAATATTCCCATATTGTTTAATCGAACAAACGGATATTTAAGAATAAACTATATTATTGTCAATGGAATTATACATGTAAATAGTAGGACACAATTTAAGTTAAAAAATAATAAAATACACCAAGTATCATTATCATAAAATAAAATTGTTTCAAACATCCCTTATCCAAATACAAAACACACATGTAACATGAAACTACTAGCTAAACGAAGTCACATGCTCCTAGCATGTTGAGTAAGCTTTCATTTAGGTAAAGCCTTCGTAAAAGGATCAGTCAGATTGTCATCTGTGTGAACTTTAAGGAATTTTATTTCGCCCAGTTCAATACTCTCTCGAACATAATGATATCTCCTATGGTAGTGATTGCGCCTTTCTAAAACCCCGGATCAGTTTAGCCAAAATCAAGGTGCAGCTAAATTATCGCAAAACATCTTAATAGGCTTCGTTTGTTGTTGGTACAATTCCAAGCCTTGAAATAAACTTCCAAAAACAATCACTTCCATCGCGGAGTTCTGAAGCACTATGTACTCAGCCTCTGTAGCAGAACAATTGCAATAGTACTATTATATGCTTAGAGCTTTTTCAGTCCACGCGCTCCATTCAAAGTGATGGTGTATCCTGTCTGAGATTTTGAATACATCATCAATCCGTTCTCAAATCACAACATCTCAATAGAAATCAACCTCGATGGTCAGACTTCAGATTTTCCACCAAAATCCAAAAAACCAAAATCTTATAGTATTTCTTAAATACTAAAGAATATTTTCACTACATCCATGAGGGTTCACGCAGGATTCCTGTTGAAACTCAGTGCTTGTTATAATTTTGATAGCTGATGAACGCAAAACATAGACTAGTGCATCTTACTAGCATACATCCTGGAACCCCCAGCCAAAGCAAAGGGGGAGGAGGAAAGGCGGACATTTTGCATACTCTTCACCTCTTCAGTGTTAAGAGAAGCAATCCTTGTGTTTTTATCAAGTCAAGTCTTTCTTGCATGAGTATATCGATACCAACGTATTGAATTAATCCATTTTATATCTCTTTAAGATCTTATCCATGTAAGCATTTTAACCAAGTCCAATCAATCGCTTTGACCGTATTCTCTATAGATTTTGAGTTCCAAAGAATAAATTGATGCTGCTATCCCCCCCAAATCTTTCATAGCCCAAAACACTTTCCAATATAATCCTTTACACTTTGTAAATTGAATATTTATTTCCCAGATGATTATGTCATTCAATATAACAAAGAGAAAAATGGTGAATTAACATACTCCCACTAGCCATTTGATAAACACATGGCTCCTTCAAGAATTATTGAGACAGCAGAAACCAAACTTTGATCTTCCTCATCAAATCTTTTTATTTCAAAGCTCTTGATTGCTTGCTTAGTGATTCATACAATAAATCTTTGAAGCTTTCATACTTTTTCAGGGATTTTTAGATCAACAAAACTTCTCATGTTGTACCATATAAATATCTCATCAAGATAACTATTTAAGAAGGCGTATAGACAACCATATTGCCATATCTCATCATAGAACGCCCTATAGATTATAGAATCCTAATACTCTAATGTCCGCTGACAGGTTAGAACGTTTCTTCATAATCAACCCGTAGAGTTGAGTATAACCATTTGCAAACAAAGACGAGCTTTATAGGTATGTGTAACAAAGACATCCATTCATACTTATTCTTAAAAATCCAACTTACTCCCAACAGAACTTATAATTAGGAGAGGAAATCGTGACCAAAGACGCCATACCATAATTTAGTCTATCATGGATTGCATTTTTGAAAATCATAAGTCATCGAGCACCTTTTAGATTCTGGAGTCTAACAATTGCAGCTTATATGAGTTAATTGGGTTCATTGAGTCCCCAAGACAATCTCCTACCGACCTACTACATTTAGGAGCAAAAAACAGTTTGGCAGAGGAGAGACTTGATGTGTCCTTTCGACCTACAACCGGAATCACTAATCCTACTGGAGGTGGTTCGGAAAAACTTCAACCTCTATAGTAATTTTCATAGCTAATTACACAATCTATATATAAGCGATAGATGTAATCAACAAATCTGGAATATCATTTCTAATAAGATTTCATGCCCTAACCACTGACTTACTGAGTCTATGAGAATTTTCTCAAAGAACTCAAACAATACCTCAGCAACAACAATTTTAGAGCTTTCAGTGAGGAATAAAAATAAGTCAACTCCCGAACCCACCACTGATTCCTTGGTGGTATCTCTATTAAATGATAATCACACTTAACAAGATCTTTGTTTGGAGTTTTGTCAAGCGTATCCCTCTTTACAAGCGCTCACACCCCAAACCGTTTAAGTAAGACAAGTTTAGGACTTTTTCATACCGTAATTCATATGGTGTCTTGTTAACCTTCTTGGTTTGAACCATATTGAGAATTGCGAGTTGCGGACTCTAGCAGCATAATCCAAAAGGATAAACGTCAGAGTTGAAAGATTCATTATTAGATCGAACCATGATCTACTCAAAGTACATTCTTCCTTTCTAACAGGCCAATGTGTTGTGTGTGTATGGATTAGTAAGATGTTAGGACAATTCCACAAGACTTAAGATACTCTTTAAACTCTTGGCTTATGTATTTGCCATCCCCCCCCCCCATAAACCCCTCGATCGGATCGAAATCCCTTGATTTCTTCATCCGAGTATGGATTTTTCACTTCATTCTTAAACACCTTGTAATGTTTCAAAACTCCATTTTTATGCGTTAATAAAATAAACATATCATAACGACTATAAGCATCCGGAATGAATGAAGTATCTAGCACCTTTGTCTTGACCACATGTCTAAAGTGACCACACCCATTAGTATGTATTAGTCCAAAAGACCTGACGCATTTTGGGACGATGTGAAACAATTTATCCTTGTCATCTTGCCCGATAAACAAGATAATAGCAATGATCAAATGACTCGTCATCTTTGAATTTAAAACCCTTCTTGTTGCACAAGCTTTTTCAAATACTTCCTGCTTAAATGATTAAGGCTACAGTGTCATAGATAAGTAGAGTCCAAGTTAGTTTGGCTCTTTAGTTCTACAATATAAATGAATATCATTTTCGATACAAGATTATGGCATATCAATTTTCATAAATACCATATACTGGGATAACATGAAAATAAAGAACATTGTCTTAGAAACTGAAATTCCAAAATCCGAAAACACGGAACTCAATCTATTTTCAACCAAAACGGTGAACGGAAACAACACTCTAGTTATAGAAGGTGCATAAATTGCCAAATGTCTAAACAAATCCAAGGCCATTAGACAAATCTAAGTCCAAAAACTTTCTATAGCATATACTTGTGCACCGAACACAGTTGCCCACGGTACAAATAAGAGCTCTTGTTTTAGCTTTTTTGCTCTCTAAACCCTGTTTTTGTAATACAAAAGTGGAGGTACCAACAACCAGTGTCAATACACCCAGGATTTATTAGGGAAAACAAATAATTCTATTTGTGAAGATACTGAAGAACTGGCAATGCCAACATGCTTATCTTTTTTCCTGCAATAACTCACAAGATAATAGGAAAATTCCCTCGTTCCCAAGCCAACTTGCTTCGATTTTCTTCCTTTGGGTTCCTATAAAATATACTTAACTAGATCTTTTTGGAGTTTGTCAGGCGTATCCCGCTTCACATCCCAAAAACCTATAAGTAGACAAGTTTGGAACTTATTTTCATACATAATTCAATATGGTTCTTATCAACATTCTTGGTTGGATCCACGATAGAGAATGCGTGTTGCGGACTCTAGAGCATAATCCACAAAAAAGGATAACGCAGATTTGTAAGATATCATCATAGATCGAACCATGTCTAAACAAAGTACGATTTTCCTTTTCTGACACCGCCATTTATGTATTGTTGTGTGTATGGATGAGTAAGATGTTGGCCAAATTCACGAAGCATATAAGAAAATACTTTTAAACTCTAGGCTTATGTATTCACTATCTCGATCTATCGAAGAGCTTTGATGCTCACCGAGTTGATATTCACTTCATTCTTAAACACCTTGAATGTTTTAAAGACTTCATGTTTATGTTTAAGTAAATAAACATCACCATAACGACTATAATCATCCGTGAATGTAATGAAGTAGCTAGCACCTTGTCTTGACACATGTCTAAGTGGACCACACATTATTATTATGTATTATTCCAAAGAAGTATCCAGTCACCTTTTTTAGGTAGGACGATGTTGGAAACGATTTTTTCTTGACATCATGCCCGAATAAATCAAGATATCCGCATTGATCAAATATGACTCCGTCATCTGTAAATTTTAAAAGCCCCTTCTTTTGTTGCAAATAAAAGCTTTTCAATACGATTTCTACCTCATATCTGAGTCAAGGCTGCTATGCCATAGATAAAGTAGAGTTCAAATTTAGGTTTGGCTCTTTATAGTCTAACATATAAATAGACATTACATTTGATACAAGATAATGCATATTAAAATTCATAAATACCAGTTACTGGGAATAACATTTAAATAAAGAACATTGATCAATAGAAACTAAAATTCATAATCCATAAAATACTTATGACAAATCTATTTTTTCTACCAAAGGTAAACTGAAACAACACCTCTATTATAGAAGGTGCATAATGACAATTGTCTAAACCAATCACAAGCCATTAGTCAAAACTAAGTCAAAACTTCAATAGCTTCCACTTGTGCAAAATCACCATTCCCACGTACAAATAGAGATGTTGAAATCCACATCTACGCCATCTAGGATACAATAACAAGATCTAACAACAAGCAGCGGAATAATTAAGAACAGAATCATTATCATCACAAGTTTCTATTCATAAGACTAATATACTAAATAACTAATAACACATAGATGATTCATGACTCCTCAATGCTAACTACAACTATTTTACATGACAACACACTTTGCTATTAGACTCTCCATTGAGAAGTCTGTGGTTTTTCTGATACTATTCTAACCAACAACCTCACCTTTAAATAAATTAATAGGAATATCAAAACAACCTATCTTACAAATTAATGCTAAACTAATATTATTCATTAAGTCCTTGTTGTTTCTTTCTTTTGTCTTCAATGTTGCATATAATGTTTTGTAATCATCAAATTATAATTCCCAACAATCTTCCTCTATTTGAGATTACAAAACAATCTTCATGTAATGAAACAACCTTCAAAGCTTCCCCTCCCATTGAATAATAGAACTTCCTGTAAGTTACTACCACTCAGAATAATTGCAAAATCCGATGAAGCTTCATCCCCTTTTTGTAATCATCTAATAGGGGACAATCGTGTAGAAAACAACTAATAAGCACTTACCCCTTAAGTGATAACCATCTTTTTTAACCAAGAACACGAACTTAGTAGGCTCCAGCAGTAAATTATAATGAAGTAAATATGAGTATTACCCATAAGTTGAAGAAGTAGAATCTCCCAAGCGTGTGTCTTATGTCTTGCACTATCCACTGTGACGTTGAACTTATACAAATGCTGGTAATCATTTTGATAATTATAAGTAGGCCGCAACCTCTTGACAAAAATCCTCATCTCTATGAGACACATACTAAATGAAAGGAAAAAAAATGTACGTAGTAAGCACCATAAGATAGATCGTACACCTTTGCTAGATGACGTCAATCTCCGTCAACACCATTTAACAGCAAACGAAATTACCATCAATGTAGTTACCATTTGAGGTATAAATAAGAAAACACGCACCTTTTTCTGCAGCCAATTCGTCATAGCATAACTTTTATCAAAAGCTGCATCTTGACAATTCGCGCTTAGTCAGAATATAGATATATATGCGATAGAACCTCCAAATATAAATTTCGTGACATCCAACGTGTTAACGAATGAGTTATGACCGTTTTCGCATAGGCTGGCCACATGAAACATACGAACTTGAAAAAACCATATACGAATTTTAGGTTTCCTTAATTTAATCTTGACTATAAAACCTTGAATCCTAAGATATCAAGAGCAAACCTGCTCTGATACACCAATTGTAAAAAAACCAGATCTAGCCATCTAGGATACAAATAACAATGATTATACAAACTGCAGCGAATAATTAAGAACAGAAACAATAGTATGAAAAGTGTTTCTTTCATAAACAACTAATGAACTAAATAAGACATAGATGATTCCATGACTCATCTAAATGCTTAACTTGACAGACAATTACAAGACATACACATTGCTATTAGATCTCATTGAGATTCAGTGCCGTTTTCATGGAATACTATTCTAAACCATACGCCTCCCTTTATATAATAGGGATACAGGAAAACCCTAGCTTACATATTAAGCTAAACTAATATTTATCTTTAAGTCCTTGTTGTTTCTTTTGTCTTCAATGTTGCATATAATGTTTTGTAATCGTCAAATTATAATTCCCAACAAGAATAGCAGTCCTTGTTTCCTCTTTTTCCTTCTATAAACCCTTGTTTTGTAATACAATTGTGAGTACCAACAACCGAGTGGACATAACACTCAAGATTTTATTAGTAAAGCGTAATAATTCTATTGTGAATATACCTGAAGAACTGACAATGCCAACTTGCATTCTTTTTCTTTAACAACTCAGCAAGAAAACATACAATTCCTATTTCAATGACCTACCCTCCTTGCAAGTGTGTGGAATGTTCATCTTAGCTTGTGCGTCTTTACAGAAGCTTAGGGTTTTTTAGGCCTTAGAGATATAACTTGTATTAATCCTTTTTCCTTGGCCATTAGCTTTAACCCTTACATTTACTTTAATTGATTGCTATTGGTTTCCCCCAGGATTTTAAACCACCACTTTTAATCAACATTAAACTTGTAGTGTTTTTTCAGCCTTTTAGGTAAAAAAATTTCATACTCAATAAGCAGAGCATGTATTTCACCTATTATCTTTCTCATGTTATGCATATTGTAATTTCTCACAAATCCAACAAAATCACTAGTGAGGCCATTCAAGATTAAACCCACACAAAGATCTTAGGTATGCTCCATAACCTAGCTTCCAGTTGTTCTACACATCCTTTCATCTTAAGAACATATGCAACAACTGGTTTACCCTCCTATTGTTTGCAAGCATAGAAAGTTTGGATTATGTTAAACCTCTCAACTCCAACTTGTTTCTCAAACATAGATTTAAGCTCCTTTATCATGTCATATGGTGAGGAGTTTTCAAATTGTCTATGAAGTTCAGAAGTCATACTCCCAAGTATAAGACAAGCAACCTCATTATATGCATCATAAACTGCATTCCATTGCGAACGCACTTGTGCTTCGGAATCAGCAGCTGAAGTCGCGGGTAAAGGCTGTTCAATGACAAACATTTTCTTTTCAACGTCTTCAAGACAGAACTTAAGTTGACGAAACCAGTCATTAAAATTATTTTTATAAGGAGAGTGGGGAGAATGTGAACTCTAAATCTTATGCACATGTCGTTAATGCTGGACCTCATCAGTTTCATAAGAAGGAGGATTCACCGGCGATTGTGCTTGATGAAACGTATGCTAATAAGACGGATTATTCTTTAGCTTTGTTGGGTAAAGTCAAGGACTTCACTTCTTTAACAAATTTGAACGTGGTGTTAGCTAATGAAGGTTTTGTTAATGTCAAACTCAAATATATGGGAGGTTTTTGGGTGATGATTGTATTCACTTCAGAAGGTGCAAAAGAGACGTTTAGGTCAAAGGTGGGCATTGGTTCATGGTTTGCTCAGTTACTTCAAGCATCCAATTCTTTCTTCGTTGATGAAAGAGTTACGTGGATTGATATCGAGGGTATACCACTTAAAGTATGGTCCAAAAACACCTTCTCTCGTATTACTTCTAAGTGGGGGGAATTGCTAGATTTTGATGAACAGGAAGATGGTTACCTTCATAGTAAAAGAGTTTGTATCAAAACGACTTTAGTTGAGAACATTTATGAATCGTTTAAAGTCATTATCCAAGGTAAAACATTTTGGATACGGGCTAAAGAAGTTTCTGGTTGGATGCCTGATTTTGAAGAAGACATTGATCAAGATAGTAAGTCAGATGACGAGCTGAGTAACGAAGGTTCATTTGATGAAAATGGAGGATTGCGTATTACTCCAAATGTGGAAGGAGAGAGTGATCTTGAAGAGGTGGCCGAAACAATCTTTGAGAAAGAGCAAGCTTCTGTTGAGGTGAAAGAAGGTTGTAATAGTGTACAGAAGGAAACTCGATCGGAAGACCCTTTCAATATCTATGATTTACTTGATAAGAAAAAGAGTGCCTACTGTGACATTCCCAATTCTGATGATACCTTGAAATACCCCCGGGCTTTACTCCAGAAACTGATGTGGATGCTCAAAAAAATGCTTCAAAAGTGTTGGATATGGAAGGCGATAACTCTGGTCATAAGGTTCAAGACGTGGAGCAGGAATCAGTAACGAAGAATAACTCACCTCTTAACAGCTATAAGAATGATACGGAAAGATCTACATGCTCAGGTCACTTTAAAAAATGTGACATTCCACGTTCTGGAGGATCAATCCTTCAACTCATGGAGGAATTAATAAAAGTGGGACAAACAATGGGTTACAATATGGAGGGATGCATAACCAACATTGGCGACATCATTAATTCTCAAGGAGCGAATGATGGTAATCGATGAATTTTTTGTCTTTGAACATTCAAGGCCTTGCCCAAAAGGCTAAAAAAGATTGGGTCCGGGAGTTATGTGAAAAACACAAGGTGAATTTTGTGTCCTTACAAGAAACTAAAATGGAGGATATTGAGCTTTTCAATATCAAACTATGTTGGGGTAACTTTGGATTCGAATTTGTTCATAGTCCGTCCGTTGGAAATTCGGGAGGTATTCTTTGTATTTGGGATCCTAGATTGTTTCGTAAGCTCAACTCAACGATCTCAGATTACTTTGTGATTATTCAAGGGGAATGGGCGCCTAATGGTAAGAAGTTAATCATTATTTCTGTATATGCTCCTCAAGAGTTACGTGAAAAGAAGATGCTATGGGACTACTTGATTCTAGTTCTCAAAAGCTGGAATGGCGATGTAATCATAATGGGTGATTTTAATGAAGTGCGTACACAAGATGAAAGACACGGGTCTATTTTTAATGCTCATGGTGCTGATGCTTTCAACTTGTTTATTTCATCCGCTGGATTGGAGGAGGTCCCTCTAGACGGTTGCAAATTCACATGGTGTCATAAATCAGGATCGAAGATGAGCAAACTCGACCGCTTCCTTATTTCTGAAGGTTTACTAAATTCATGTCCTAACATTTCATCTATTACTTTGGACCGTTACTTATCCGATCATAGGCCTATTTTAATGCGTGAGTCCCATCATGATTATGGACCTTCTCCGTTTCGTTTTTTCCATTATTGGTTTGAATTGGAAGGGTTCGATACTTTTGTGAAACAAACATGGAATGATGCTCAGGTGACCGATTCGAATGCCATATCAATGTTTATGAAAAAAATGAAGTATCTCAAAGAGAAGATTCGTATGTGGGTTAAAGCCAACAAAGAAAACTCAAAAAGTCATAAGCAATGCTTACAAGAAGAGCTGTCCAAAATTGATTTGCTACTGGACAAGGGGGAGGGCAGCTCGACTCTTATTTCTAAACGCATGGAGATCCTTAAATCAATTCAGGACTTTGTCAAATTAGACACGATGGAGTTGGCTCAAAAAGCGAAGATCAAATGGGCGATAGAAGGAGACGAAAATTCGAAGTATTATCACGGGGTTCTAAATAAAAAACGAAACCAACTTGCAATTCGTGGTATCTTGGTGGAAGGTAGATGGATCGAATCTCCTATTCTAGTAAAAGATGAGTTTCTCTCTTATTTTGCTAGTCGTTTTAATAAGCCTCCTGATTATCGTCTTCATATCGATTTGGACTTCCCGAATAAATTGAGCCTCGAACAACAAATGGTTTTGGAAATTGAGGTTACTCGAGAGGAGATCAAGAAAGCGGTTTGGGATTGTGGGGTTGATAAATCGCCTGGACCTGATGGTTTTACATTTGGCTTCTATCGTCGATATTGGACTTTTCTGGAAAATGACGTGGTAGAGGCGGTGTTATACTTCTTCAATCATGGGCAATTTCCTAAAGGTAGCAACTCATCGTTTATCACTCTAATCCCAAAGACTCAAGAGGCTAAAATGATGAAAGATTTCAGACCTATCACTTTAATTGGAAGTTTATACAAGATTATTGCCAAGATTTTGGCAAACCGTTTGGTGGTTGTTTTGGAAGACTTAGTATCCGATGTTCAATCAGCTTTTGTGGCGAAACGGCAGATTCTAGATGGTCCATTCATTTTAAATGAGTTATTTCAATGGTGTAAGATGAAAAAGAAGCATACGATGATATTTAAGGTAGACTTCGAAAAGGCATATGATTCGGTCCGTTGGGATTACTTGGATGACGTTTTAAAAAGGTTCGGATTTGGTGAGAAGTGGTGTGGTTGGATCCAAAATTGCTTACTCTCTTCCAAAGGTTCGGTTATTGTGAATGGTAGTCCTACTAAGGAATTTCAGTTCCATAGAGGCCTAAAGCAAGGTGATCCTCTCTCGCCGTTCTTGTTTCTTTTGATCATGGAGAGTCTACATATCTCGATGCAAAGAGTGGTGGACGCAGGCTTATTTAGAGGTATTCAGGTTGGTTCTTCTCTTCAAGTTTCTCATCTTTTCTATGCGGATGACGCGGTTTTCATGGGTCATTGGAGCGAAGCTAATATTGATACTATTCTTCGTGTGTTGGACTGTTTTTATCACGCTTCGGGTTTACGGATAAACATGCTCAAAAGTAAACTCATGGGGATTTCGGTTTCTAGCGACAAGGTGGATCAGGCAGCAAAGAAAATTGGATGTGCAATTCTTCAAGTGCCTTTCTCGTATTTAGGTTCCAAAGTTGGCTGCCTTATGTCTCGGATTCAATCGTGGAGCGAGATTGTCAATAATATTTTAACTCGTTTATCTAAATGGAAGTTGAAGACCTTATCTATCGGGGGAAGGCTAACTCTTCTGAAATCTGTCCTAGGTTCGTTGCCAATATACCATATGTCCTTATTCAAAGTTCCAGCGAAGGTTCTTCTCAATATGGAATCCATTAGATGTCATTTCTTTAATGGTATCGAGCATAACGGAAAGAAGCCAATATGGGTTAAATGGAATAAAGTTTTGGCTTCTAAAGAAAAGGGAGGTCTTGGAGTTTCGAGTTTCTACGCTCTTAATAGAGCTCTTTTATTCAAATGGGTTTGGCGTTTCTGCACACAACAATCAGCTTTATGGACCAAAATTATTAAAGGGATACATGGAGAAGACGGAAAGATTGGTAAACATGTTCGAAGCCACCATCCGTCCTTATGGTTGGATATCGTCAAGGAGGTTCAACATATTCAGAGGCAGGGGACTGATTTGATGGGATTCATTCACAGAAAGATGGGCAACGGGGTGGACATTCGGTTCTGAGAGGACAAATGGAAGGGCGACAACATTTTTCAATCTGACTTTCCCAGAATGTATGCATTGGAGACTCAAAAAAAATATTTCAGTGGCGTTAAAGTTATCTCATGATGATCTTCTGTGTTCGTTTCGTAGAGCTCCAAGAGCTGGAGCTGAAGAGCTTCAATATATTCAGCTCGTGAAGATTATGGAGGGAATTACTATTTTCGATTCGAAGGATAGATGGAGATGGTCTTTAGAAGGTTGTGGCGAGTTTACAGCCCGATGGATAAAAGTTGTGCCTATTAAAGTCAATATTCACGCTTGAAAAGTTAAGTTGGACATCTTACCTACTCGGTTGAATATCTCTAAAAGAGGCATGGATATTGAGTCGATTCTATGTTCTTTATGCGAAAAGAATGTGGAATCATCTAGCCATATTTTCTTTATTTGCCCTATATCTAGAGAGATATTTCGTAAGGTTTTACTTTGGTGGGAGATTGATGTCGTGATGGTTTCCTCTTATGATGAATGGTTAGAATGGTTGTTGAGTATCCGTCTTTATTCTAAACATAAAGAGTTGTTCGAAGGCGTTTGTTATGTCTTGTGGTGGTACATTTGGAATTTCCGTAACAAGAGCGTTTTTGGTTCGGCTTGTCCTTCAAAGGCGCTTATATTTGAGGAGGTAGTCACCTGATTCTTTATTTGGTGTAAACATAGATGTAAAAAGTCTTTTAGCTGGGTAGATTGGCTTAAAATCTCGCATCTTGTTACTTTGTAATTTCTAGCTTCTTGCTAGTCTTTTCGTTTCAATAAAATCCGCCGTTAAAAAAAAAAAACTAATACAACTTAACTTATTTTCCTCAAATCCAACCGATTTTGTTACCAAACTAAATATTGACTAATACAATTCAATT
>BQNB010130324.1:0-12756 GCA_026074375.1 Tanacetum coccineum | reverse complement strand
GTACGATGCACATGTACAATTGTCTTATATGATGACAAATTCATGATGTGTGGTTATATATAAAATGGATATTATTAGGTGTGCTTATTGTTTGATCAGTAATTTTAGATATGTAGTTTAGATGATATGATGTTGGTATCATGAAAAATACATGTGCATATGTTTGTTCTAGTGTTCGAGTATAGTGTTATTAGAAAATTACATATGCATATTTGTGTGAGAGTCTAGTGTTAGTAGAAAAAAATGTGCATGCTTGTCCTTTAACTTCATTTTTTATTCTCCGAAACACATATGTTATAGAGGTTGTTTCTTAAAAAATTGATAAGGAAGTTGACTAGGCACTGATCTATCCAATTATAAATAGATGAGTGTATGTATCATGCATGCATAAATACATGAGTGTATGTAGCATGCATGCATTTGTTTGTACCCCTAATTCGATTCAACAGAATCATATGGATATCCACATAGAGACACACAATTTGTTAATTGTTTTTTATGAAGTTATTCATTTTTCATATATTGATGTCTTAATATTTTATGGAAATAGTAATGGCCTAATGTCATTGTTTTAGTACAGCAATAAGATTCTTGAAGTAATAATTTTCTAGAATATACAAATTATAAGTAAGTATGCATATGTGTTCTACTAGATTATGCATATATGTAATACTAATTGTTATGATTAATTTTTTTTACATCATTTGCTATAAAAAAGATTGTGCATATGTGTTTTTTAGTTGTTATGAATAACTAATTCGTGTAATAATTGTTTTGTGGTTACAGGTACGAGCATGATGAGTAATATGAAGAGTGCACATGTGTTTTGTACATACTATCTAGCGAGAAGATAGCTATGATAAAGATTTAAAGAGTATAGACACAAATGCATGTCGTAAATACAAGTGCACATGAACTAACTTGAGTATATATATATAAGGCAACATATTCTTTGTATGAATGAACTCAAATGCACATATACATACAAAGATATCAAGAGTGTCCATAGATGGAAAATATATGTGCATTATTCGACAACATATTCTTTGCTTTTAAAAATTCATATTTGAGTTGTATATCTGGTGATTTTAAATTCTATATATAATGTTTTTATTTTGAATTGTGTTCAATAGTATGTCCTTTCATCCATAATATTTGTGAGCAAAACACATTTGAGGTTTAAGCAATTGAATATTAAAAACAAATATAAAATTGCATTATCTAAAAAACACATATGCACATTTACCAAACATGCATGCTGGAACAAATGAAAAATTAAATTCCTATATTTTAGGGAAAAAATGTTTTTTTATTGAAAGAATTAAAAAATGCACTTTTACAATTATACCCTTTTGAATTAAATAATAAAAATTAATATCTAAAAAAATTTGATTGGTTGATGTTGGTTCTCGCAGTTCTGTACATTTGTTTGGTTCTGAAAAGAACCTCACCCTATATATATATATAACATATACATATATCAAATAATGTCCAAAGTTTGCAAAAACACATTTTGCCAAACTATTTTTCCAACAGGATGTGTAACGGGGGCTGTTCAAATAAAGGTTAATTGACTTGGTTAATGTATGACCTATATTACTTTAAAAAAACCAAGGTTAATTCAAAGTTGATGACGCTGCTAAAATGGTGTGATCATTTGATTCATATGTGAAATTTTGTGAGCTTTAAAACTTGTTTCTTAATGAATAACTAAAGACACTTCAACTATAATTTGACGATAGAAGTTCATATTGTGGTGGTGAAAGAAAAAAAGAGATAAAGAGTTTATGTGGTTAATTTGGGAAAGTGAGGGTTGTTAGGTGAGACCCAAAGAGATAAAAGAGTTTTTATCACGATAAATCGTGACAAAAGATATTTCACAAAAACTTATAGGGAAAACTTGACTTTCATGAAATAATTTGGGGGGAAATACAATTAGCCACGACATTAGTCGTGACTAAAAGTATTTTACTTATGAATTTCATGAAATATTTCACAAAAATATTAGAAGGAGAATACCTTTAGCCATGACATTATTCGTGACTAAAAATATTTTTACTTATTTGTAGAAGTTTCACGAGATATTTCACGAAATATAGGATGGAAAATACCTTTAGCCACGACATTAGTCGTGACTAAAAGTATTTTACTTATAAATTTTGTTAAATTTAATTAAAAACTATTGTTTAAATATATTTTAAAGTTAAAAACATTTATATTTGTGTGTGTGTATATATATATATATATATATATATATATACATCAAAAAAACATTATATACTAAATAAAAATGTTCCGATGAGAGATTACGATGAGCGTTTTTTATTCTAAAGTTACGATGAGCGTTTAGCATGTGTCGCTTTATATAAATACCAGGGTTACGTTGTTAACAATCGTACACTCGTAAATTAAAAGCTTGAGTCAATCGTTTATTGCAGCCGAGACTATTTAAGTATGACACAAGTGCAAGTACATGTTGATAACTCAAGAGTATTCAAGTAATCCATATCACTAGAGACTATGCAAGTGTTCAACCAATTGTATAAACGCTATCAATATTGTTTAATGAAATGCGATAATGAAAATTAGATTAAATGTGAAGAAACTTGGTTGGTTCACATATCTCGATGATCATTTGAATATTCTCGAATGTGGTAACACTTGCTTATTAACTTCGATACTTGTCGTTTTGACTTGCATCAAAATGATATTCATATACAAGACATTGTAAACGGGCTAGTCGATATGATATTCACATACAATACATGTTAAATTGTGGAGTCGATATCATATTGATATAGATGAGATGTTAAACGTACGAGTCGATTTGATATCATTATACATGAGAAGTTAAACGAACAAGTCGAGATGATATTGATATACAAGTTATGTTATACGGATGAGTTTAAGTTTCTGCTTTTATACTATTCTTATATATATTTTATATTTTATTATATATTATATATATTTTAAGGCATAGTTTGGACGGATCAGATATCTATATAGATGAGATGTTAAATGGATGAGTTGATATGATATTAATATACAAGTTATGTTAAACGGATAAGACGGGATGGTATTGATATACAAGTTATGTTAAACGGATGAGTCGAGATGATATTGATATACATGTTATGCTAAACAAATGAGTCGAGATGGTATTGTTATACAAGTAATGTTAAATGAATGATTCGAGATGATATTGGTATACATGAGACGACATTGAGATTATCGGATATCTGGGATTCAGTGACAAAACAAAGTAAATGACAAAAACTTAAATGATGACTTTGACCAAACTTTATTTACTTTGACCGAACCTGTAGTGACGAATATAGTCGCTACATGTCGTCGCTAAAAGCTCTTGTTTTTTTTACCATAAAGTCATATCTTATCCTTACAAACACACACACTCTTATCCTCACAAACACACACACACACACACACACACTTATCCTCACAACCACCCACCGACACATTACATACTCACTCATATCCTCATAACCACCACCACATTCACCACCACCTTGATCACACGCCACCAGATGGAGAGATATGATCAAACTTTTAAGTGCACCTGTGAAAAAGGAGATGTGGTGTTGCGAACATCACGCAAACCTTACAGTTATGGTAGACAACACTACGCATGTCTTTCTTCAAAGGTGAACTATCTAAAAATTATTATTTATGTAATATATAATTAATTTTCTTGTCAAAAAGATATTTCTTATGATTTTCTTACTACGTAACAGACAGGAACTCAAGATAGAGGATGCGGCTACTTTATATGGATGGATGACCTCATACTCTATCTAAGTTCTTCTTCTGGACCTTCATCACCTCCAAGTTCTTATCCGAGACCTTCAACACGTCCAATTTATTCTCCGGGAACTTCTGGATCTGCACTGAATCTCGAAAAGGTAGAGTGCTCAAATTGTAAGTTCTTGGCTGAAAAGATAAAGACACTAGATGCAAAGATAAAGATACTAGAGGGAACACTAGAGATGGAAAAGGCATTCTGAGAACCACACACTTGAGTCAGCTGCAATACTTCACGAGCTGTATAATGATATGAGAAAACTTGGTTTGGAGTAGTTTTTCATTTAGCTAAAGCAATTTAGCATTTCGAATGTAATTTGTATGCTTTAATGTTTCAATGTAATTCGATTTGTATTGTAATTCATATGCTATAATGTTTAAATGTTAATCGATTAGGAATGAATTCGTATATTTTAGTTATTTGTTGTGGTTTAACACTATTCGATTTAGTTAACTTTCAAATAAATTTATCAAAGTAATTTTAAGTGACTAGAAGTTATGATTAAACTAATCAATGATAAAACAAATAAAATTAAAAAAACATTAAACACTTTTAACCACGATATGTCGTGGCAAAATATTTTAATATTTATCATTTAACTGTTAGCCACGACGTATCGTGGCTAAATGTTTTAATATTTATCATTTTAATTTTATTTATAAAACATAAAAAGAATTAAAATAATATAACACTTTTAGCCACGACAAATCGTGACTAATGGTTTTAATATTTATCATTTATTTTTCATACATATTATTTAATGTCATTAATAAAATGGATATATTTAAAATAATAATAAATACTTATAGCCACAGTACGGTCGTGGTTAAAAGATTTAGTCAAAATTAATAACCAATTTTTAGTCACGATACCGTCGTGTCTACAAGTTTTAGTCAATTTTTTTGACAAAGTTTCTTGGTTGAATGAATTGGTCAAGGTTTTTAGAACTTAGCCATGACTTAGGCGTGGCTAAAAGTTTCAGTCAAATTTTTAGATAAAGTTTCTTCGTTGAAAAATATGGTCAAATAGTCACGGGTTAGTCGTGGCTAAAAGTGGATTTCATAGTCAAACGGGGAGAAGCGACTATTTTGTCGTTTAGTGGACTTTTAGCCACGACTTTGGTCGTGGCTAAATATTTCTTGTGGCTAAAGGGCTCGATTCTTGTAGTGAATCCGGAGCAGGAGATTACAATTTTGCCGTTCTATATGAAATACATCGTTCTAAAAGAAAAAGATTAAAGATCAACGACGCAAAGTAACCGCAACCTCAAATTTAATTTAACATAATATATTTTAACAAGTTTATTCAAGCAACTTGCTAGTTATCTAGTAAAAATCCACCGATACAATAAAGTTTGCAAAATAATGACGCAATCGCAACCTCAATTAAACACAAACTATTTGCTTGGCAAACTAGGAACCAACGAAACCTTAAAACACGTAACTGAATAATTGTTAAAGAGATGGATACATTGGTTTCCTACATGAAAAATATCCTATATTGAGGCATCATTAGAACTTGGAACAAAAGAGAAACCAACGAGCTACTAAAGAATTGGGATTAAACTACTAGCACGTATGAAATAAACCAAGAACTTTATGATTGAATAAACGAGTGAAACGATTGAAGTTTATGTAATGATATCTTACAAATTAAATCTTCCAATCTTGATATGGAACATACAGATTTGCAACATGTAATGATTTATTAACACTCAAAATAACTTAAAAATCATATTATTACTCCGCCTGTGATTGCGGTTAATTTTAATAAGGTTTTATGCTTTTTCTTTCCAATAAATAATCTAGAACATAAAGTTAAAATTCAATCTCGAGATGATGGATATCCTGGAGAAGGAAGAGTCTGAGTAAATCCAGATCTTTTGTTAGTGTTTGGGCCTGCATCGTCATAATCCAACTCGGTTATCAGCTCCCTAGATTCCTGTTTATCCCAAAACACATAATTAGCCACACTTGTGCAAAATAACAATGTATTTACGAAAGTAAGGGCATCTATCTTGGTAAACTTTTAATTAACTTTATAATCGAGCCATGTCACCAACCCATAAACCCCTCTGGTCTTATAAACGTATCTCCACTACATAAATTTGTTAAAAGCTTTATAAAAATCCCATATACAAATACATTAAATTATTAAAAAATATATATGTATACATATTGAATCTTTTTCATGCCAAGTAAGCATGAAATAAATGTCTCTTATGGTTAACAAAAGTTTGAAGATCTTCATGTTTTTATGAACATTTTTATGATCAACCACCTTAGTAGATGCTGTAACAAACTAATTATTTTGTCATATGTTATAAGTTTTTTTTATACCAAATTTGCTATACTTGCTAACAAAGTGTAAAAAGTAGATTGGATACTGTATTAATTATGTCCAAATATAAACAAGAAATGAATAATGATGAAACTATAATCAGTGGAAGTTCATGATAAGATATTACAGATATATAAACCTGAAATGTGTGAGAAGCAGCAGTAGTAGCAACATGATTAACAACACCCTCTGAAGATCTCATGCTGAGTTCTCTAGCCGAACCTGAAATAATCAAGCAAGTGACATAATCAAACTTAAGATTAAGAATATATACTCAAAACAAATTCATTATTGAAGGTATATTACCATATTGGAAGAACAAAAACAAGAGGGTCATGATGGTGAAGACCTTGATAAAAGACAACGACAACCAAACCATTTTCAAATCTTTCTTCTCTGTTGTGGTTTTTCGATCGCTGTATTAGTATTTAGTATTGTTGCTAATAATGGTTATTTATAAACAAAAGGTGCACAAGGAAGCAACTATGAAAGTTGATGTGTGAAATAAAGTGGTTTAAGTTGGCGTTGACCTATAGAGACAATCTAGGATCAGGTTGTTTGTTTCCATGAATTGATATTAGTAAACTAATGCTTTGTATGTCAACTTTAATAATATCAAGAGAATGACTTTGACGGTATATAATAACTTCAATTTATTTGTGTGTCTATATTTTTATCTTTTTTTATAACGGAGTAAGTGAGAGTGAAGAAAGTTTGCGGATCAAATTATAATTAAGCATTCAAAGAATTAATACATTGTATTATCTTTCATAAGTTAGAGTATTACTTATTTTATAAGTTTCTAAGCAAGAGTTCAGTTTAATCATTTTCTCCTTATATGTAATAATCATCACACATTTGTTTAATTATATCAGGAGAAATGAGTAATCTAAAACAAATTAAAAAATTAGGCTATAAAATGGCAACGAAAACCTCGATTCCGTTTTGTTACGTAAGCTTGAAAAATATGAATAAATTAAAAAAAACTTTCATAAAGTATTCCAATATACACATTAATTTTGACGCGTTTTCATACGAGAGAAAATCACGTGTCACTATTTTTAATGTGACAGCATACCAAAATGTTAGAACATTTTATGAAAGTTTGATACATTTGCTCATATTTTTTTAAAGTTTACTTACTAAAGCGAGACATCAGAGAAAGTTCGTTTCCATTTTATTTCATATACCCGAAATTTATACTACGTAATGTTTTTGTCTTTTGTACGATGCAACATTTTGCACAAAATAGCGTAAAGGGTGGTGATGTTGGTGTTGTCGGATTGTCGCTCAAACCTAGCAGCCACCACCGCTCAAAACAACATACGGAAAGATGATGGTGCTTGTTTTAAAAAGAAAAGGGTGGTGATGGCGGCGTTGTCGGATTGGTGTGGCGATGCTCATGATTACGTTATAAAGATAAGTAGTGAATGAGGCATTGTTAGAGAGAGAAAGAGATGATAATTTAAAAGAAGGTAATTAAAAGGGTGTAACACTATAAGATTTACGGGGCGAACATCGTTTTTAAAAATCATTCATTCTAGCAACTTACACATATATGCCTAGGACTTATAATCAAATGAGAATGATGAATCGACTTAGAATTAGATGCATCTGTTAGGTTCATAAAAAGTGTCGATTATGTGGTTTAATTATATTTAGTCATTAGTTTTTATTTTGTTTAGAATAAAAATAGTTTGTAATAAGATATATTATGCTAAAAGTAAGAAATAACATAATTGCCAAAGAATAAGGACTAGAAGTGAAAAATAAAGGAAGGGAAGCCTCATTCCTTCTCCTATAAATACCCTTTCTAATCATCATTAGAGGGTGATGCCTTGTAACAAACTTTTACTTTTCCCTTCATTTTAATAACATTTGAAATTTGAATACTTGCCCTCCTCTACTATTCTCTCCAAGCTTCCATGGTTGATTATGTATGATTTAAGATAAACAAGACCTAACAAGTGCTATCATACGCCATTAGAGAATTATAGTGATTCGTTTTGTGAGTTTTTTACATGTCCGAGAACCTCAAAATGACATTCGGTGAATTCGGTTGAGATTTTTGAGCTTTCGAGTTGTGTTTTGGCAGTTATTTCGAGCTTTTGGACGTGATCGAGTATTCTACTGGATTTGACGTGACGTAGTTTTGTGGAACTTTCATTTTCAGTACTATTCTACCATTCTCGGAAGTATTTCAGCATTCTCGGAAGTGATTTTTGTATTCTCGGTTCGTTTTTCTGATAGTTTTTGCTTATTACTCTTAGTTTCTTGATAGAAAAGTATTGTAATAGATATATACACATTTTCGGCTCTATCGAAAATCGTATATTAGGATATTATTGATAAACTCGGTTGAAGATCGAGTTTTATAAGTTTTCACACATTTTTGATTTTATCGAAAAATGTGAATAAGGACTTAGTGAATTTACTTTCGGGAATACGCTTACAAAGTGTTAAAACCAAAATTTCACGGTTTTATCGTGAATTGGGATTTTGAAAACAAATTCTTTAATTTCTAAAACTCGGAAGTCAAATTCGGTTCTATCGAATTTGACGTTATATGTGTTTTCGATTATTCAATCATCATAAATCTCGGTGTCATTGTTAATCCATAGTCAACGAATTTTTCAAAACTCGGTTCTATCGAGATTGCTATAATCGATTTTAGGATTAATGGTATTTCCGAGTTTAATACGTTTTAGGAATACCGAGTTTGTTAGTATTTTTTTCTGAGTTTAGTTCTGTTCGAGAAGTGTACCGAGTTTCAGACTACTTGTTATCCGAGAACAGTGTTGTTCGAGTTTCACAATTGTTACCGAGTTTGGCAATCTTCTTACAAATATCACTCATTTTCGTCTACAAAGATCCAATCTTTGAATCATAAGAAATGTCAACATCCAAAACATATCAACAATCCCTTGCTGATGCCGGTTCTGAGACTAGGCCTCCCATGCTTGAAAGGGGTAATTATATACCATGGGCAAGCAGATTTAGACGATATATAAATCGAAAGAGGGAAAACCGAAAGTGGCTTAACAAAGCGCTTGATGAAGGCACTTATCAGTTTGAGATGTTCATTCCTAACAACTCCACAGTTCTGAAATTGCAAACAGCTAAGGATTTACAAGGAGATGCGTTATTGCACTATGATGCTGAGATGGAGCTCATGAATCTGATTCTTCTTTCTATTCCAAATGACATTTATAATTCTGTGGATGCTTGAACTTCGGCTAAGGACATGTGGAAAAGAGTTTAACGTCTTAAGAGGGGAACTATACAAAACAAAGTTGATAGAGAAACTCGTTTTACAAACGAATTTAATCAATTTGTTGCTGAACCAAGAGAAGCACTTGTTTCTGTTTACAATCGTTTTGCTCAGTTAATGAACGATTTGGAAAGAAATGACATGCATTTTCCAATTGTTACTATTAACACAAAGTTTTTGAATAGCTTGCAACCGGAATGGTTGAAATATGTTACTCAAGTTCGTCTTGCTAAACGTTTGACAGTGGATACGTTTGATGATCTTTTTTATTATCTTCAACAATTCGAGAAACTGGTTAATGTCTCAAGAGCAAAGAAGTTAGAAAAATCTCATGATCCTTTGGCTCTCGGAGCACACACGAGTTTATCTTCCAGAAACACATCATCTTATTATGTGACACATCCTACGTCTGTGATTGATTATGAAGATGAATACCAACAGGATGATGTTCACACAAATTCTGAAGATCCTTTAACATTTGCAATGTTGTTACTTGCTCGAGCCATTACTCAAAAAATTTCTACACCAACAAATAATCGTCTTCGCACTTCATCCAATACCAGAAACCAAGCAATCATTCAAGGTGATAGGGTGAATAATCAAAGCAGGAACTCTGGTAATGCTGGAAGAAATAATAGACGAGCTTATGTTCAGGAGGAAATTGTAGAGGGATCGAATGCTCCAAATGAGACCGGAAATGTTCAAAGGACTCTTCGAACCTCGTGTTCAGGAAACACGTCAACTGTTCAATGTTACAACTGTAGTGGAAAAGGACATTATGCTAGGAATTATCCAAAGCCAAGAGTTCGGGACTCGAAATACTTCATGGAACAAATTTTGCTGGCAAAACAGGATGAAGCTGGAGTGATTCTTACTGATGAGCAGAATGATTTTCTCTTTGTTGATGTTTCAAGGATGGAAGAAATAGAAGAACTCAGTGCAAACATATGCTTAATGGCCAGAATTCAACCAGCTGATAACACTTTTGATGCTGGGCCAAGCTATGATTATGCATTTATAAGTGAGGTATAATCTTCATCCAACAATGAAAATGAAGAACAAATGTATCTAACTCATACTACAGTTATTAACGGTGATGATCAAATTGATAGCGATATTATATTAGATTCACCTAATGGGAATGTTAATAGTGGCAGTATTGAAAAAGATACACATGTTCCTGATCTATGTGCGTTAGAGCAATTAGATAGAAATGCATATCAAGAAGCTGAAAAACAACAAATATTTGCTCAAAAAGTTCAAAAACAAGACACAACTTTGACTAGTCAGCTTGAGTTGTATAAGGAAAGGGTTCGTGTTTTGGAAAACATAAACATGGATAATAATTATCTTAACGAATTTCTTGAGGCCGATAAACGAGCAAAACATTTTAGTCAACAAGCCCAGTCTCAATTTGTTCGTGATCGAGATATCATTCGAGATCTAGAAAAACAACGATATAAATTAGATTTAGATGTCAAAGATTACAAACAGAAAAATGAGGAACTTCAAAAGACTCATTCAATTTTAAAAAGGCAAATGAGTGAAAATGAGGATAGATATCATGACACTGTTCTAAATCTTGAGGCCAAACTAAAAAGAATGTTGATCTAATTTTGAAACTTGGCAATTCCTTACAAGGAATGTTTATGTATAACAACCCAGAATTTTCATGAAAATGCAAAACCTATTTTACTATGATCATAATTATACGGGGAAATTTTTTGCTTTATTACATTACTTGCTTTGTCAATATCTTAGTATGTCATGTAACTTACATAACTAAAGTAGACGAGCTCACGCAACCTATCTATGGAAATCCTGTCTTCATATATGTCAAGCAAACATCATAACATGACAAGTCAATATCATCATATCCCTTTTACAAAGTACATTATTCCTATAATGTACCATTCGCAACATTATATCAAAACGGGCTTTAAACCGTTATCGTATGCCTCTAAACCCTAATTCCATGAAGGATTAACATCTAAAGTGAATGCACAAGCTACTAAAGCATATGTACAAGCAATATAACATCTCATTTGAAATATAAAATCTCTTCAAGTCAAAGTACAAGTCTCTAAAAGTTCAATGTACAAGTCATTAAGCATGATCTCCAAAATAGCCGTTTTACCTCCATTTTCATTCTAATTTCTTCACCACCACTTAAGCAAGTTACTACACTCATTTTACAAGATGTAAACCCTAAATATTCTATTCATAAGCTTTCATACATCTTTTTACACTCAAAACCCTAATTCAAAACCCTAAACCCTAAAACCGAGCTAGTTTCTAAACCATGACCTGTTTCTTGGCTTTTATCCATTGTAAACCCAAACCAACACTCAAATAAGTTGTAAAAACTTATTTTACAATCATATCAATCCTATTCAATCATTATTTCATCATTACTTCATCATTTTACTTCACTTGTACGTAAAACATATCCTAGAAACCCTAATTGCACCCTAAATGATCATTTGACCCGTTTACTCATTTTAAACCACTCTAATCCCAAATAACCAACCAAGAGTCATTGTAAACCCATAAAATGAGTTTACAAACCTTTATCCATCATTAACCATCCTTGCTTCAACAATGTACAAGAATTACAAAGCTAGAAAACCCTAAAAGCCTTATATGAACCCTAATTCCAAGCTACGACTTATTCTTTCAATTTCAACCCATTTTAACTAAAACCAACGATCAAACATCATTGATAATACTTTATTTAAGCTCTAGGATCTGTATTCCATCATTCCTAATCAAGAGTATGCAAAATATAAACCAAGAAAGTCAAGAAAACCCTAAACATGCCATAATCAAACCCGTGACCTCATTTCTTCAATTCTAATCCGTTTTAACCCAAACCAATTGCTAATCTTTGTTAATACTTCCTATACCAGACCTTGGCTACATATATTAACTATCCTTAATCATTTATACCTAGTCGAACCCTAAAACAGACCCGAACCTCTTCATCATCATTTTTGACCCATTTAAAACCAAACCATGTGCAAATAACTTATATGAACTCCTTCTAGAAACCCTTAAGCAGCTTACCCACCTCCTTATACCTTTCCTTTGTCAAAAATCAAGCCACATGAGTCTCTTTTAAACCACAACAGCCGCAACATCCATCTAAGGTATCCACATCATCATACTAGCTTCCTAGCCTTCAAAACTCATTCTATAGCTTCAAAACATCTTACACTAGGCCTCCTATGTGTCACACATTAGATCTTATGAGTTACTTAACCTCCTTGGTCTCAAACTAGTATAAATAGGGACCTTATGTCTTCATTCCAATTTGCACCCAACT
>BQNB010130323.1:0-18961 GCA_026074375.1 Tanacetum coccineum | reverse complement strand
TTAGACCTCTGTGATCCCATTTGACCCAGACAACAAAAAAATTACCACCAATTTGTAAAAATCACACCAAAAACAGAAAAAGTAGGGGATTAGGGTTTTGGATTGAAGGGGATTAGGGTTAGGTTTTTTATTGAAAAATTAATTGGAATAAGACAAAAAGGGAAGACGACAAAAAAAGGTTGATGGAAAAGAAACCCTAAAAATCAAAATCAAAAACCCTATGGATCCTGATCATCAAATCATGAAAATAACTCGATAAGGAAATCAAACACATAGGGATGATCTCACTAATTCAGGCTTTTCTATGATCGATTAACAGAATGGTAGTAGTTATTGAAGATCGATTAGGGATCGATTAGGGGATTAGGGTTTTGGATTGAAGGGGATTAGGGATCTTATCATATTAATAAATCTCACAAATTTGTAAAATTATTACCAAGGAAATTCTATTTTTCTAATCATGGTTTCTTACTTGGTACACAATTAGTTTGTTCTTCTTAATAATTTCTATATAAATGGCAGTCTAAAACACAAACTTAGTTTTGCTATATGCCAAGCCTTTATCAATACCTCCTCGAAATGGTAGTGATGAGGCCTTTGATTGGCTTGTGAGAGACCTCAGACATTTTTAAAGAGATGTGTTTTTTATTTTCTTTTGAAAAGCTTATAAGGAGGTATGTTATAAATCTGATTCATATGTTGTATTATTTATAAGATGATACAGTGGGGAAGATGATGTGAAAACCACGTGAATAGGGTTACATTTAGAGAAGATAATTTAAGGTGTTGTTTGGTTTGTTGCTCGAAATGACAATCACTATGAGTTTGATTGATTAGTAGAATGTGAATGGGTTTTATATTTTTATATTATTATAAAAAATATTGTTATTTTAATAAACATATATGGCTGCAGTAACTTTTTGAAATAATAAATAAATATTTTAAAATTTAAGTTTATAGTAACTTTTTGAAATGATCCCACAACTTAGGCGAAAAAAACAAAAAAAGTAGCAGACAAAATTTAAATATAATAAAAAAATCAACTAAAAGTTGAAAGATACATGTCCTTCCATCTTTCGATCTATGAGTATGAATCCCTTTTTTCATTCCAAATAATATGGCCCACTACAAACCAAACAAACGAATTACATAATGATTCCATTACTTTATTCCTATATTTAGAGAAGGGACGTGTTGTTTACACACCAGCACAATTTATTCACGATTTCCAAGAGATGAAAAGCAGAGAAAGTATGTCATAACCATGGAAAACTGTGATACCTTTTCACCAAGGGTACCCCTATTGGTACCCCATGGCCCACTGCATAGTGTCAAAAAGTACAAAAGATTTTTTTTGTACCCTTTTTTTTACAGTGGAACGTAGTTTTTTATCAGTTTCTGTTCCGTAATTTTTGACAGTTTCATACTTTTGACCTGTTAAACTTTAAATTTTTCGTTTCGTTTTTTCCATGTCACAGTTTTATAACATATACAAAATTATAAAAATACAAAAAAAAACCGCAAAAAACCCGGGGGATACAAATTGTATTTTAGGGGGGTACATATATCATAAGCCTTTCACCAATTGATATAAGTGGGCCTTAGAATCGGATAATTAGGTTGTTTTTCTAGTTTTGATGGATACCAGTTTTTTTCCAAGAATACCAGTTTTTTTCCCAGAAGAGTCAAATATGTTACACGCTCATCTACCAGTTTTTTATGAGAATTGTGAATTGACAAAACCACACTCTTTTTTTTCAGATTTTATAGAGTTGGATTGACATTTCAATGTCATCAACTTTTGTACTATTAATATTTTTTTTATAATTAATTCAGATTTGACCATTGAGAAAATAATGTATACATTTATTTCTCAGATTTGACAATTGAGAAAATATTGTGTATCCAACATTTAATTCTTGTATATAAATATCTGTATAAATAAATAAAAGTTAAATATAAATAATGATTGGATAATAATTGGTAAATGAAAAAGTAATAAGTTATGATCAAGTTAAGATTTACAAAATTTTCAAATTTATAGAAGTTACGGACGTTAAACATCACAAATTTATTGAAGTTTATAGAAGTTACAGGAAGTTATCATGGTCTGTAGAAATGGCGTTGATCGCAATATTGAGGATGCATTGGGTTTGACAAAATATTTTTAGTTTGAAAATTTGTGAACGCATATTGGTTTTCACTTAACAGGTACACTCCTATATACTCTACAACTTACATTTTTACTTTAAATATTTTGTTAATTAGAATTTACTTATTTTAAATTGAAAAATATAGTCATTTTGTGAAAATTTAGAATTTTTAAACTAAAATAGCTACAATTACGAACATTGCAAACAATGGAAAAAAAGCTTTATCATTGCAAACCATGAAAAAATTTAGAATTTTTGCCATGACAATCAACAAGTCTATAAATAAAAAAATTATCGCGTGAAAAAATCTATATTTTGTTCTTTCTTTTTAAGGTTTTTTAAATTATTTTTAATTAGAAATGTCAAAATATTTTCAAAATTGGCAAAAAAAAATCACCCCACGTTTTTATATAGTGAAAAAAAATAAATTAAACATAAAAGTATAAGTGTCAAAAACATAAAGAAAAAAACTTATAAAAGAGGGGAGTAATTTTACAAAGATTAAGGTTTAATGAATTAAAAAAAATTATTATTAAAACAAAGAATGACAAGGACGTGATAATAATCCTATGCAATTTAAATCAAACCTCACAAACAAATTATTAATAAGTAATCAAAATTTTATGTTAAAACCCCGTGCGTGCAGAGGGTATTATAACTAGTAATTGGTAAAGTAAAAAGTAAAAAAATAATGATTGGATTAATGATTAGTGATGATTGGTGGTGTGAGATGGTGTGGAAATACTAAATTGATGGTGTGGGAATCTTCTACTCCCTATTTGTTTTAATATTATATGTGGCAAAGTAAAAGTCTGAAGTGATAGATAGTCTATATAAAAAGTGATGTCAAATGAAGATATTAGAAGTATATTAAGATATTAGTGGTATACTTGGATGACAAAACCAGAAAGTAGTCTTTATGTACTGATTTGGGCTTGTTGGGTAACGAGTCAAAACTGGTTCGGGTTGGGACGTGTATACTTTAATTATGGGTCGAGATGACCCATAAATACCTTTATATATTCTTTTCAAAATTCTTTATATGCAACTAATGTGTACATTACAAATAGATTTTGGTTGACTTTCATACCATTTCCTTTTAGTTGTTTTTATATGACCCATTTGAGATGAACAACCCAAATTGACCCATTTGTTGACTTTCAGGATTGTGGTTGTGATAACAGTGCTCATAACCTTTGATGGTACTTTTTCTGTGGTTGTAGGCCCTAAAGAAATTGCAAAAGAAGTTTATGCATCTATGACTCATTTATAACCTGTTTGCAAGCAGGTACTGTTTATATCCTTTTTAGATTAGTCAAAAAGTTTTATTTAAGTTTCACTACTTAATTTTTAATTCTGCTACAGATGGTATGTAAATTCAATTTTATCTCATGTTTCTCATTGCTAAACACTACACACTAATCTTCTTATACGCTGTCGTAACCTCCGCCTAATGTATTATTATACAATCTATTCATTGCAGATGTTGGAACATATTTCGCCACTATGATCTCTGGCATGTGTCATTTTTTTACCTTTTTTCCATTTCGCCACTATAAAGCACATTAATTGTGGAAAATTACCCAACTTCTTTTTTGCGTACACTGTTATCTACAATTTAGTCACAAAGACATTATCCATTAAATGATTAGAGCTACTTGCACCCATATATATGGCCTAACGTGGAAAATTACCCAACTTCTTATTTGCATACACTGTTATCTTCATCCTTTTTTATTCTTTTACTATATGTTATGTTAATACACTGATATGTCACATAGGATAATTTCAATTATGATCCATATCTAATCACCCTTTAGGCTCTTCAAATATAGAGATTGTATGCTGCAGAGGCGAGATTGTATGATGTAGAGGCAAACTTGAGGAACATGTTGTGCCTGCTAATAATCCTATGGCGATTAAGGCTGAAAATGAGCAGCCAAAAAACTCTCAGAGGCTATGGACAATAACGAGGGCCATGCAAAGGATGAAGAGACCCCGAGTGACAATAAGCTTAAAACTCTGGTACAACACCAAAAAACGTCACTGTAGCTATGGAAGAAGGGTAATTTAGAAAATAAAAGTAGGATTATATGGTACTTGATATATTCTATGTTGTCAAAGTCTTTTAGTGATTTTGTGATCGACTCTTGATAAGATGAGATCTTGTGTTCAAATCTTGTCTTATTTTTTGCTATTAGAAAGGTTAGTTGAGCAGGTATTATTCTTACTAAGAACTGGTGCTCTCTTTAAAAATGGTTTATTTTAAGATGTTATGGATTTTAGGCTTGCAGAAACTCGACTTGCAGCACCTTTTGCTGACAAAACATCAGCAGGGAATAAATTTTCTTTTTTAAACATTCACAGTTTATATGACTGCAAATCTGAAATGGTTGGGTTTAATAAAATATCAAACTTTTCTAAAGATGTGAATTGTTTAGATGTTAATTTTTTAGAAGCTTAAAATGATATAAGCATCACTAAGCTTGGTGCTATGTTCACCCAATGTTAGCACTCATCAGCAAGTTTAAATTGAGCCAAATCCCAACTTAAACAGAAGCAAACATATCCAAGCAACAAAATTAATCAAGGGCTAATAAAAAAAATATGGTTCAAGTTAATGTTATAACTACCTGGTCCTAAAAGCGCCATTGGATATATGTTTACACTTTTTTAACTGAAAAACAAAAAAAACTAATGGGTCTCTTTTCGAGTTTGAAAGATACAAACGAACATCAAAAGTTGTTAAAAGTGTGACTTGTAATGGTTGGCGACTCGAATAAATTCTAACTAGACCCAGTATTAGGAAATATGTTATGAAGTGTAATTTGGAATTGTTGACGACATGAATAACCATATTTTATATTCATAACATTATGTACGTATAATGCGTTATTTGCGTATACATTTATATTACATATATTTCGTGAATGTTTTATTTTAATAAATGAAAACATGTCTTATTTTTCAAGTTATTTTTATTCATAAATTTTTTATTATCACTCACGAATGAGGGTCTTCAAATCAAGTCCACCTCTATTAACTTATGATCTTCTAAAAGTTTGAAGAATGAGGGTCTCCAAATTAAGTCAACCCCTATTATTCTAATTTTACATATTTACCCTCCTATTCTTTAACCTCTACTCCCACCTATTTTATATAAAAGGATACAATAGTACTTTTCTCAAATTCAGACACTTTATTCGGCACTCAAAACAAATAGCCATATTTTTATTTACAAACAGACAACATATATAACATATATGTAGACGATCACTTTAATTTTACAGGATTTAATAGAAAATCCAACCAAACAGGCCCTTAGAGTCCTCATGAAATTTTCTGTTATGTAGAAAACATAATAAATAATGATGGCAAAGATTAAAGAACGACAATAGTTAAAAACTATATATAATGGCAATAGTTATACTTGTGAATTTATGTATTTCATGTAACGTTTATGAATAGAACAAAGATAACCAAAATTCGAATAGAATTAGTTGTGTATTACTTCATTCTTTTTAAAATTATTTTCACCAGACAAAAATACATAGTTTAAAAGAATGCATTTATTATAACTTTAATTTTTGAGAAGTCACAATAACTTTATGATTTATGAAAATAAACACTTATTATGTGATTAGAGGAGTATTATCCTTACCGGCTTTTTAATTGATTTCTTGATATAAAAGTTTGCTAAACATGTAGATGAAACATAAATCATATCTTATTTCTTACCAAAAGTGAACTAACTATGTTTCATCTAAAGTGAGCCATGCTAACATGTTTTCAATATTGTTGCTATTAACGTGATTGAGTTATCTTACTTTTTGTTTATTGGTGTTTAGTCGTTGGTGCATAGCATGAAGCTAGACACACAAGTCTGGAGATTCATTTGTTTTTATTACTTTGTGGATCCACTAAATCGGGTTGAGTTAGATGAAGATAAGCTTTAACATGTAGCCCAAATATCATGTTATTCTGTCGATGTATGCAACAAACCAAAGTCAACTTTCTTCCCACAACAAATCTTGTTTATCAACCCCTCCCTGAATTCGAAGGTATCTTATCTTTGTGACCACAAAAAACCCATGTCTAGAAAAATGGACAAATTCAGCTTGTACCAGATGATCGTCTTCATTCACAATATCTTTCTTTCCCCACCAAAAGGCTAGTTTGCAACTTCAATCTTGTCTTCAAGATGGGTTAATTTATGGTCTTTTTTACCATTTATTGATCTTGATGATTCTCTTTATCTAAACCCTTTAAACAAAGATTCATCATCTTCTTCTCTCATGTTTCTTGATTTTGTTCAAAGGGTTTTGACTTTTAATCAAACTCAAACTATTCTTAAGTTTAAGCTTCATATACATGCTTCTTCTGGCAACACTATGTCTAGGATTAATGGGTTTATTCAAAATGTTGTTTTGAGAAATGTTGTGGAGATTGATTTAGGAATATTTGTGGATTTTCATGATGATGATGATAATGATGATGATTGTTGTTTAAGGATTGAGAATACCGAGTCTTTGGAAGTGCTTAAAGTTACAACTCTCAATGGCCTAAAGATGCCCGCTTTTTTGGGTTGTTTTCCGCTTCTTAGGACATTTGATGTCAAGGTTTCGCTTTATGAATCGGGTGATGACTTGATAACAAATTTGATTCCTTGTTTATCTGGTCTTGAGAAGTTGTCCTTTGTTGGGGATTTAAATGATTGCACCGGGGAAATTTATGTTAATATTGGCGGGAAGGCGTTGAAAAGCTTGGAGTTGGAGTTACGGATCGATAATATTGATGATTGTGATGCTATGGTTGTGATTGATGACCCCTCTTTTAGAGTACCTTAGAACTTAAAGAGGGTTTTTAGCTTCGTATTTGGTGAGAAACAAGCCTGCGATCAGTGAAGTTAGTATTGATGTTGGAGAATTTGATGAGGAATTTCTCGAGTTTTTAGAGGAGGTGGGTCCTACACGATGTAGTCGTGTTATAGAGCTTTTGCACGGGATGGTTAATGCTAAGTTTATATCGGTTTCTGCAAATACCTCAAAGGTTAGTGGTTGATGTGTGTCTTGGTAACGAGTTACTGTAAAGATGTAAACCACTTTTGCTCATGATAGGTGACTTTTTTTGGTTTATGTTTTGTTTAGGTCATTTTTTCACAGAAATGGAACTGCGCTGTTGCCTCTTTGACAAAATGGAACTAAAACTGTGCACACTAGTTGTTGGGATCCTACTGTTACCCTGGCCTTGAAAGTTGCTCCGAACTGAAGGTTCTCTCTTGTTATTTAAAGGTGAGTTTTATTTACTTTGAAAGCATTAAAGTTGCATTGATTAATTAGTTATGGTCTAGGAATTACTTGTCCGAAGTGTGCATTTAGTATGTCAGAAATGGATATAAATATCGGACGATTTGAATAGCCAAATTTGGGTATTCTCAAACTATGATAGAGGGGCTGGATTACAAAAGTTTAACCTCCTCTTTGCTATCCTGGTTAATTAATCTAGAGACTTAGCACCGGTGTATCTTCCGATACACCTCCATCACATATAAGTTTCTTCTCCACCGACCTGGCCAATTGTCCCTCGATCATCTCGCTTTCTAAACATACATAATCTCTTTGTGGCATTGATCAAAGCCTTTTAGTCGCTGTTCAATACCCATCGACCCGGACTCTTGTGCTGCGTGTGCTGTTTCACTTTTCGATTATTGTTAAACTCACCTTGCCTTTCTTCTGACAGTTTCATCCGATCATTATAAAGCTGTACAATGAGCATGAAATCTTTTAAATAAGATCATATTAAAACTATAAAAAGTGAAGATTGTACTATCTGGTGGAAATGTGTTTTTATTAACAAAATTGTATCCTTGTCATATGACGATGAATATAAACAGGACTTTTCTCAGAAAGTTAATGAAATCAAATAAGCGAACCATGAATCGGGTCTCTATAAATCTCCAGTGCTGAGACAAATGAAATTACTAGTATTTCTTTTGGATTCTGATTTGGACCAACTGGGCCAGCTGAAGACCTGAAGTCGTTATAAGGGAAAATATGTTTTGTTAATTTTGTGATTTACGTGAAGTGGAGTTCTGAGCAACTTGGATAACGTGTTTTGTTGTTGTTGGTAGGCCTTAGAGCACACGGAGTCGTGGTGCCAAACTCTTGGTGCCAAACTCCAAAAGTGGTGTCACGTCAGCAAAATGGAGTTTGGCACCAGAAATGCCATGGCACCAGAATTCAGTGAGAGTGGTTTGGCACCAGAATTCTGGTGCCATAGCATTTTTTTTTTTTAAATAAACTCAAATTAAATTTTATTCAATTAAAACATATTAAACATTACATAAAACTTAAAAATTACATAAAACTTAAACATTATTAAACATTACATAAATAAAAACACAAACTACTCATCATCATTATTCCATAGATGTTCCACAAGGTCTTTTCGAAGTTCGTTGTGCGTTTTCCTATCGCGAAGTTCTTTTGTCTTCCTAACATGTAAGTCACATCTTTCGACCCAGTCTCTAACAATGTTCGGTGCTGGATTCACGAACATATCTCTGAAGTTAACTTCAAATTCCTCGTCTTCCAATATCATGTTATGTAAAATTATACAACAATACATGATTCTCTTGAGGGTGTTGATTTGCATTGCACGCGAGGGTTGTCGTATAATTCCCAACGACCTTGTAGGACTCCGAAAGCTCGTTCAATATCTTTTCTTGCAGCTTCATTGACTCTTATAACATCACGGATTATCATCCCTTGCAACAGAAAACGTTTTGACAAACGTAGACCATGCTGGATAAATACGTCGGGCTAACTAGTGTAACATTCCTATATGTATGCCCGTTTCACATCAAACGAAAAACTCTGAGCTATATCAGCATTTTAATCATCAAATAATGGGTGAACCATTTTAACAACTTTTAAATCATTTTCGCACCAGGAACCCAAATATGCATGCCAAATCCACAATGTTTGTTCAGCAATGCTTCTACATAAGAGTTGGGTATTTATGTGTACTCCATTTTGGACTGCCCCATGTATGGCCTGTTTGCAATTTTTCAATCCTAAGCATACAGATACTTCCCGAGCATTCCCGGGCAGGGGAGTCCATGTTTTTCTTCTTGCAATCGAATATGTTTTTTTGATTATCAGTTGCAGTTGGCCTTCTTAAAAAAATTATTTATGGATATAAACGTTGATGCATTTAGTAATATGTGATCTAAAGCATTCTCGTGGAAGTACCTTTAGCACTTTGCATAATACTCATCAAATGCATCAGGTGCTGTGTCGTATGCCAATTGGCGTATTTTTGGGGATGTGCACTTTAAATAGGACGATACTATTACGACGTGACTATAAAATACTAGTGTACTCAGGAGTTGCACATTATAACTTAAGATATCGTTGAGTATTTTATTAAAAAGTGTAGAACTCATACGATAACCTGCCGCCTAAACTTTTCTTCAGGATATTTCGCGGTTCATACCGTCGTCACCCAAAAATAGTCGTCATTTAGCCTTTGTCAGCCTCTTCTCGTTCACGTAAATATATATGTCGTCCTCCTCTTTGGACCATCACTCGAACCCCCGGCTTCTTGCTCACACAACCCACATTAATGTTGATACGACTCATAAAGTCCCGCATATATCGATCCATAGGGGTTGGAAAGAGCAATCATAACTGATCGTATGTGTCGGTTTTGGTCGAAATCGTTGAGATTTATTTTGAATACATATTTGAAAGATAAAGAGAAGTATTGATATGTAGAAAGATGTATTGAAGTGTGTGTGAAGTATTGAAATAAAAATGGGGTATTTATATGATTTTTTAAGGGGTAAAATTGTGATTTTTGGGGTATTTTTTTGAATATCCGCTCCCCCTAACGGATAAATTTAAAAAAAAAAAAATTGAGTTTGGCGTGGGTTGTTAGCCACGGCGCGAAGACCCTTGGCGCGAGCCATGGAGTCGTGCGCCGTTGGCCATTTTGGCGCCATGGCTTGGCACCAAGGCCCAACGCTTGGACTCCCTCCCCTCTTAGATGAAATTGTATAGGTAGCAATATGGGTGTACCCTTTGATTTGGGGAAGAATGAAGCAGTAAAACTCAGTAAGCAGAAATATTTAAACCTTACGATAGAATTTAAAACCATTCCCAAACTGGTCCCCATTCCTATTCAACCCTGCAATTAAACCCAATCCGTTAGTAATTCTGGTTAACTAACCAGACAAACCCTAAGTTTCGTCCCATGAAACTGCAACAATACTCATTATAGGATACCTCCTTTTCATGAAAGATTGGGAATATGTGTCACCTTGGCAACAATGGTTTAGGCTGACGGATCAAAGCATTCTTTGGGGGTAGAATTCACATTATTTTTGATAGTTTAATTTAAATAAGTTTGTACTTATTGATTGCAGTTATCATAATAGTATAATAATCATCTTATTTTATTTTTAGAGAATCTAGCGTGTTGTTTGCAGTAACAATACATTTTGGGTGAAACCCGTTCCACCTTTCCTTTTCAACCGAAGTTTATTGATTTTACCCATTTGACCCATGAAAGTATCGTAAGTAAATGGTCGAAATGATACTTTACTTTTAGCTAAAGTTTTATCCAAGTCCATGGTCGTCAATCATCATCATAAGTCTTGAGGGTATTGACTTATATCATTGAGACATTTGAGTAAATAGTTGTTAAGAGACTTGCATTAAACCATCACCTTGTCAAGACCTCACAAGAGTCTTCTGTTTTTTCCTGTATTGGATGGTACTACATACGTCTGACAAATTGTTTGAAACTCATATGAAACTATGGTTTTCTATAAGGTGCTGATGTAGGACCACCGCTATTCCACCGTTTGTCACTACTACGGGTATTTAAGACATTTAGCAAATAGTCAACCAGTATATCTATACTATTATATAAAGCATTTACAATGTGGGTCACATCAAAAATTAAGATAAGGAGGTGCAATCTTGACCACCCATTTTATTTTAGAAAATCACATCATAGAGTGACATGTGTCACTTCTTAATTAAAAAATCACTTTTATTTTCAATTTGACATATTTTTTTATCGATTTATTTTTTTTATGATTTAATTTCACCGTATTTTCTAAAATTTCGTGATCTTTAATTCAATATCTTGAATTTTTGATGTGACCCACATTGTAAATGCTTTATATAATATATAGATATACTCGGCTACCTATTTGCTAAATGTCTTATATAACCCGTGAGTAGTGACAAACGGTGAATAGCGGTGGCCTACATCAGCACCTATAGAAAACCATAAGTTTCTATGAGTTTCAAACAATTTGGTCAACTATGAAGACCATCCAATACAGGAAAAAACCCCCCCACAGAAGACCTTAGAGTCTTGACTAAGTGAATGGTTTAATGCAAGCTTTAACAACTAATTTACTCAAAATGTCTCCAATGAAATAATCAATAAAACCCTCAAGACTTAGATATGATATGACGACCTTGGACTTGATAAAACTTTAGCTAAAAACGAAAAGGTAATCGATTTCGACCCATTTACTTACGATACTTTCATGGGTCAAATGGGTAAAATCAATAAACTTCGGTTGAAAAGGAAAGGTGGAACGGGTTTCACCCAAAATGTATTGTTACTGCAAACAACACGCTAGATTCTCTAAAAATAAAATAAGATGATTACTCTACATTCTAATAACTGCAATCATAAGACAAACATTGATGTTATTTAAACTTTCTAAAATAAGGTGATTCTACCCCCAAAGAATGCTTTGATCCGTCACCTAAACCATGTTGCCGTGTGACACATATTCCCAATCTTTCATGAAAAAGAGGTATCCCCCAAATAATACAGTTGTCAGTTTCATGACAACTTAGGTTTGACTGCTAGTTAACATAAAAACTAACGATTGGGTTTTTAATTGCAGTTGAATAGAATGGTCCAGTTTGGAATGTTTTAAATTCTATCGTAAGGTTTAATAGTTCGCTTTACTGAGTTTACTGGCTTCATTCTGATCAGGGTACACCCATATTGCTCCCTTTACTATTAATCTAAAGTAGGGAGGAGTCCATGGATGTTTGGCATGGGGCCAAGCATGCGCCAAAATGGTCAACGGCGCACGACACCATGGCTCGCGCCAAGGGTCTTCGCGCCGTGGCTAACAGCCCACGCCAAACTCAATTTTTTTTTTTTAATATTAAATCTATCCGTTAGGGGGAGCGGATATTCAAAAAAATACCCCAAAAATCATAATTTTACCCATTAAAAAGCAAATAAATACCCCCTTTTATTCATACCTCACATCACACTTTCAATACATCTTCTACTTATCAATACTTCTCTTTTTTCTTTCAAATATGGATCAAAATAATCTCAACGATTTCGACCCAACCGACACATACGATCATTATGATGCTTTCTTTCAACCCGACTATGATCGATATATGCGGGATTATGAGTCGTATCAACATTATGAGGGTTTGTGTGAGCAAGAAGCCGGGGGTTCGAGTGATGGTCCAAAGAGGAGGACGACATATATATTTCGTGAACGAGAAGAGGCGGAACAAAGGCTTAATTACGACTATATTTGGTGGACGACGAGTATGAACCAAATATCCTGAAGAAAGAGTTATAGGCCAGTATCGTATGAGTTCTACACTTTTTAATAAAATACTCAACGATATCTTAAGTTATAATGAGTGCAACCTGCCGAGTACTTTGTATTTTAAGTACGTCGTAATAAGTATGGGTCTATTTTAAAGTGCACATCCCCATACGCCAAATGGCTACGACACTGCACCTGATCATTTGATGAGTATTTTGCAAATTCTGAAGGTACTTCACAAATGCTAGATCTCTTTACAACAGCATTCACGTTTTATATCATAATAATTTTTTAAGAAGGCCAACTGCAACTGATATTCAAAAAACATATCAATTGCACGAAGAAAAACATGGACTCCCGGAATGCTCGGGAGTATCATGTATGCATTGGAAGTGAAAAATGCCCAAAGGCCTTACATGGGCAGTTCAAAAGGAGTACTCATAAATACCCAACTCTTATGTTAGAAGCTGTTGCTGATCAAAAATTGTGGATTTGGCATGCATATTTTGGGGTTCCTGGTGCGAATAATGATTTAAATGTGTTATATGGTTCCCCATTATTTGATGATGAAATTGCTGATATAGCTCCAGAGTGTTACGTTGTTGTAACGGGACATACATATAAAATGTTACTATTTAGCCGACGGTATTTATCCAGCATGGTCTACGTTTGTCAAAACGTTTCCTGTTGCAATGGATGAAAAATCCTTGAAGTTTAAAAGAGTTCAAGAAGCTGCAAGGAAAGAACAGATAATAGAAACGGATCATTGCGAGTCCAACAAGGTCGTTGGTGTACTTATACACAACCCGCGCGTCGCAATGCAAATCAACACCCTCAAGAGATCATGTATGTTGTATAATTTTACATAACATGATATTGAAGACGAGGAATTGAAGTCAACTTCAAGATATTGTTCGTGAATCCAGCAACCGAACATTGTTTAGACGACTGGGTCGAAAGATGTGACTTACATGTTAGGAAGACAAAAGAACTTCGCGATAGGAAAACGCACAACGAACTTCGAAAAGACCTTGTGGAACATCTATGGAATAATGATGATGAGTAGTTTGTGTTTTTATTTATGTAATGTTTATGTTATTTTAATCTAATGTTTAAGTTTTATGTAATTTATTAAGTTTTATGTAATTTTAAATATGTTTTACTTAATTAAATTTAATTTGAGTTTATAAAAAAAAAAAAATGCTATGGCACCAGAATTCTGGTGCCAAACCACTCTCACAAGAATTCTGTGCCAGGCATTCTGGTGCCCAAACATCCATTTGCTTGACTGACACCACTTTTGAGTTTGGCACCAAGAAGGTTTTGGTCCACCACGACGCCGTGTGCTCTAAGGCTAACCAACACAACAAACACGTTATCCAAAGTTGCTCAGAAACTCACTCACGTAAATCACACATCAACAAAACCATATTTTCCCTTATAACGAATCAGCTCCAGCCCCCCCCCTGGCCCATTGGTCAAATCAAGAAACCAAAATGAAATACATAAATTTCATTTGTCTACACTGGAGATTTAGAAGACCCCGCTTCATGGTCCTTATTTGATTCAATTAACTTTCTGAAAAAGTCTGTTATATTCATCAGTCATATGACAAGTGTTAACAATTTTTGTTAATACAACACTGTCCACCGATAGTATCATATCTTCACTTGATAGGTTTTATATATCTTATTAAAAGATTTCATGCTCGATGTACACCTTTATAATGAACGTGAGAAAACTCAGAAGTAAGGCAAGTGAGTTTAACAATAATCAGCCAGTGAACAGCAACACCAGCAAAGAGTCGTCGAGGGTTATTGAACAGCGACTAAAAGGCTTGTTCAATGCCACAAAGAGATTATTTATGTTTAGAAAGCGAGAGGAACGAGGGACAATTGTCCAAGTCGGTGGGAGAAGAAACTTATCTGTGATGGAGTGTACCGAAGATACACGTGCATAGTCTCTAGTATTATTAAACCAGGAGCAAAGTGAGGGTAAACTTTGTAATCCAGCCCCCAACAGATTTTTGAGAAATACCCAAATTTGGGCTATTCATTCCGGATATTTATATCCATTTCTGCATACTAAATTGCACTCTTCGACAAGTAATTCCCTAGACCCATAACTAATTTAATCAATGCAACTTTAATGCTTTCAAAGTATATGAAAACTCACCTTTATTATCAAAGAGAGAACCTTCAAGTTCGGGCAACTTTCAAGCCAGTGTAACAGTAGGATCCAACAACTAGTGTGCACAGTTTAGTTCACATTTTCAAAGAAGGCACAGCGGCGTTCCATCTTCTGTGAAAAATCGACCTAAATCAAAACATAAACCAAAAAAAGTCACCTATCATGAGCAAAAGTGGTTTACATCTTTACAGTAACTCGTTACCAAGACACACATCAACCACTAACCTTTGAGGTATTTGCAGAAACCGATATAAACTTAGCATTAACCATCCCGTGCAAAAGCTCTATAACACGACTACATCGTGTAGGACCCACCTCCTCTAAAAACTCGAGAAATTCCTCATCAAATTCTCCAACATCAATACTAACTTCACTGAACCAGCTGTTCCACCAAAACGAGAGCTAAAAACCCATCTTTAAGTCTAAGGTACTCTAAATGAGGTGCATCAATCACAACCATAGCATCACAATCATCAATATTATCGATCCGTAACTCCAACTCCAAGCTTTTCAACGCCTTCCCGCCAATATTAACATAAATTTCCCCGGTGCAATCATTTAAATCCCCAACAAAGGACAACTTCTCAAACCAATAAACAAGGTAATCAAATTTGTTATCAATCATCACCCGATTCAAAACGCGAAACCTTGACCATCAAATGTCCTAAGAAGCGGAAAACAACCCAAAAAAGCGGGCATCTTTAGGCCATTGAGAGTTGTAACTTTAAGCACTTCCAAAGACTCGGTATTCTCAATCCTTAAACAACAATCATCATCATTATCATCATCATCATGAAAATCCACAATATTCCTAAATCAATCTCCACAACATTTCTCAAAACAACATTTTGAATAAAAAAAAAAAAAACCCCCATTAATCCTAGACATAGTGTTGCCAGAAGAAGCATGTATAAGAAGCTTAAACTAAGAATAGTTTGAGTTTTGATTAAAAGTCAAAACCCCTTTGAACAAAATCAAGAAACATGAGAGAAGAAGATGATGAATCTTTGTTTAAAGGGTTTAGATAAAGAGAATCATCAAGATCAATAAATGGTAAAAAAGTCCATAAATTAACCCATCTTGAAGACAAGATTGAAGTTGCAACAGCATGTTTGGTGGGGATGAATGATAGGATGTGAATGATGACGTCATCTGGTAACAAGCTGATTTTGTCCATTTTTAAGACATGGGTTTTTGTGGGTTAAAAAGATATGAAACCTGGAATTCAGGGAGGGGTTGATAAACAAGATTTGTTGTGGGAAGAAAGTTGACTTTGGTTTGTTGCATACATCGACAGAATAACGTGAAATGTTGGTATAAGTAGTTAAAGCTTATCTTCATCTAACTCAACTCGATTTAGTAGCAAGTGTCCACAAAGTAATAAAAACAAATGAACCTCCAGACTTGTGTGTCTCACATGCACCAACGACTAAACACCAATAAACAAAAAGTAAGATAACTCAATCACGTTAATAGCAACAATATTGATAAACATGTTAGCATATGTGGCTCGCTTTAGATGAAACGTAGTTAGTTCACTTTTGATAAGGAATAAGATATGATAACTACATGTTTAGTAAACTTTTATATCAAGAAATCAATTAAAAAGCCGGTAAGGATAATACTCATTTAATCACATAATAAGTGTTTATTTTCATAATGCATAAAGTTATTGTGGCTTCTCAAAAATTAAAGTTATAATAAATGCATTCTTTTAAACTGTGTATTTTTGTCTGGTGAAAATAATTTTAGAACGAATGAACTAATACACAACTAATTCTATTCGAATTGTGATTATCTCTATTCTATACATAAACGTTACATGAAATACATAAATTCACAAATATATCACTGTTATGAGCGGTACGTTTCAACCAATTAAACTATAAGCCCCTACGGATCTCTACATGCAATTCGCTCACTTCGGGAAGAGCGAACGGAAAGATGAGGCATTTGCTCTATCTGCTTCTTCCTCTCCCCATGAATGAACAATTGGAAAAATCAAAAGATTATATATATCTTTTTTGTTTATAGATAGATATAGAATGAAATTATATATATTATTTTATTCTATACTATTGCCATTATATATAGTTTTTAACTATTGTCGTTCTTTAATCTTTGCTATCATTATTTATTATGTTTTCTACATAATAGAAAATTTCATAAAGTTTCATGAGGACTCTAAGGGCATGTTTGGTTGGATTTTTTATTAGATCCTGTAAAATTAAAGTGACCGTCTACATATATGTTATATATGTTGTCCGTTTGTAAATAAAAATATGACTGTTCGTTTTGGGTGCTGAATAAAGTGTCTAAATTTAAGAAAAGTACTATTGTATCCTTTTATATAAAATAGGTGAGAGTAGAGGTTAAGGAATAGGAGGGTAAATATGTAAAATTAGGATAATATGGATGGACTTAAATTGGAGACGCTCATTCTTCGGACTTTTTCTAGAATGTCATAAGTTAATAGAGGTGAACTTAATTTGAAAACCCTGATTAGCGAGTGGTAATAAAAAATTTATGAATAAAAATAACTTGAAAAATAAGACATGTTTTCATTTATCAAAATAAAACATTCACAAAATATGTAATATAAATCTATACGCAAATAAAGCATTATAATGTTATGAATATAAAATATGGTTATTCATGTCAAGAATTCCAAATTACACTTCATAACATATTTCATAATAGTGGGTCTAGTTAGAATTTATTCGAGTCGCCAACCATTCACTTTTAATAATTTTTGATGTCGGTTTGTATCTTTCAAACTCGAAAAGAGACCCATTAGTTTTTTTTTTCAGTTTAAAAAGTGTAAACATATATCCAATGGCGCTTTTTGTACTAAGGGGGTGTTTGACATTGCGTTATAAAATGGATTATCAGATTATTGCGTTTTGAAAACCTAAATAATCTATTTTGGGTGTTTGGCAAAACATGCTTCAAGTGATTATTCACGTTTTTGGCTCATCAAAACGCAGGTTTGTGGCGGCAGGTGAAGAGTCACTTTTTCAAAACGTGATTTTGATTCTTTCTTGAAATTACTTAATTGCCACTAATTTATTTCCTATTATAAGCAGACACACGTTTCCTTTCTTTCTTTACGCCAAGTTTCCTTTATTTCTTTAAGCTGATACTTATTATATATTTATGTATTTGCGCATTAGTATAACTCAAGGTTGGCTCAATCTTTTATTTTTTTAATACCTTGTAATCCTTATGTGTTATGAATACAAAAACATAATCTTTACACTGTTAAATTTATACTAATAATATGATGTCTATTTTAGTCATTTTATCTATTAATATCTAGATAATCCAGTTTTTTCAAACACTTAAAAAACTGATTATCTGATTATTGCGTTATCAAACAGCATAATCAAATCCAAACACTATATTTCTAAAACACGTTTTCTAACCGCTGATTTTTTTTTGGTAAAGGGTTTCCCCGGTAAATATATTACACCAAAAAATATTTAAGTACAAAGGATAAGGGTGAAGTCCCTCATCTCAGTCCATCTGGACACATACAAGCTTCAAAAAGCTACTAACCTAACCACAACATAAGAATGACAAACCATTCTTATGACAACTAAAGAAAGTAAAACAAATACTTCCTAACACTAATCTATACGGATATCAGAATGATAACCTCCACCCCACAGCGTCGAATCCGTCATAGAACTTCCAATGCACGCAGCAACTTCCAAAGACATGTAACATCCATGATCCATTCATTAAAGAGATATAATTGCGCATCATTCCAGTCAAGACCCACATTAATGCTTAATTAAATCACATTAATTCCAGTCAAGACTGGAATAAATTCCAGTCAAAATACCCAAAATAGATCAAGATGCACATTAATTCCAGTCAAACCAAATCCTTAAAACATAGGGATTCAGCCATAACAGCCATCACCATCATCAACCTCCATGATTGAACAACCCAAATCAGTATCATCATATTGTATAATCATCTGACATAAACTTCCAAT
>BQNB010130322.1:0-18961 GCA_026074375.1 Tanacetum coccineum | reverse complement strand
TTGTGTTCAGTGTTAACAGGCGGTTTGCGATGGAGTTGACATTTTGAATCTTTCGGTGGTGCCTAAAGGTCCACCCGCTATCACAAAAACCATGGTTTTAAACCCGTTTGATGTTACACTTATGTCGGCTGTCAAAGTTGGAGTATTTTCTGTTGTTCATGATCACAGATAGTTGAGTTTAGGAAATGGAAAGATGATTGTTGGAATCAGTTTATCACATAAGTCTCAGTTTGGTGTATTTGGCATTGATTATTTTGTGTGGTTTTTTTCTCATTTCATATCTAATAATGTATGCATCTTCTACGAATCCGAATAAGAAGTTTACACTGTTGCAGCTAATGACACTCTGTTGGATTCATCTGTTGTGACGTTCTTTGATCTGGGCTTCTTGGTCTCCTTAATACGATGTATATTTTTTGTCTTATTTTTCGACAACTCTATAATCATTTGTATTTGGCATTTCTTTTTTTTAATTACTTTGGCCTTAACATCTAATACCCTTGATTAGTTGATTTCATTACTACCATGTACAAGGAAGTATTATTTAAAATTTTAAAACTATTCAATTTTTTGGATTGTTTGTGCCGGTTTACGCAATTTTGCTTACTATCTTCATATGAATTTATATCTATGCATCTTTGTTGCCATTTTTCAGTAAGTTCCTTCATTATCAAACATCAGTTGTTTAAATTAAATCTTATAACATTTTTAATAAAATAATATCATGGAACAAGCCCGCCCATCGGGCGGGTCTTAGAACTAGTATATAATAAACAACAAGTTATTATTTTTAATCAGCTTTCATTTACACATATTTATTTCTACTGCAACTTCTTGCTAAGCTTGCACCTTACAATGGATCTCTTTGCAAAGCAATATTACTAACAAACACGAGTACTCATATCCTTTTGCAACCTTTGGATTCATACAATAAGCTTTGTCAGAAATGAAGAAACAGTAGCATCGACACATGATATGAAAAAGTTACTCAATTACCATAAAGGTTAACAACATTAATACACGATCACCAAGTGACGAAGTAAGTTTATTATAAAATACTTAAAACACACTAATATTACATACAACAAGAATTTAAAGAGACATAACACAAACATCATCATTACAGCAGCTGCATAACTCAAAAGGTCCCGACCCTCCCCAACCTTGAGCTCCAACCCAAACTCCTCAACCCAAACTCCTCTACCCGCATCATAAATGTTTTAAGAGCAAGAGAAATTATAAAGTAAGGCCCTTCGCACAATTTAATGATATAAGAAAACATTTGAAAATTTGCACCTCTAATAACCGAACGGTCATTTGCGGATAAATACTTTATCTTCTCTTGTTTCGCGCTAAGATCATGTGGTACCATGTATAAGCAATCACATTAAACCACTTTACTTTTCTTGTTGACAACATGAGATATCCCATCACCAATCTAAGTAGGGTCCAGCATCCGTATCCCAACGTCAATACTTCCCACGTAAATCCACTCTCCTCCTCATGTGATTCAGGCTCTTGTTTGTGTGTATGCTCGCTGCACTTTTTCGTTAGGGGGAAGCCCACGTAGTCCCGAATTTTTCAAAGGATTTCACTTCAAATGTGTTGAATTGTGTTCCATCTTGAGTATGGCCCACGAGATGGTTGTGCGAGAGATTTTACACTTCAAGTGTGTTGATGCGTGCTAAGACTTTGTAGAATCTCTCCTGAGAGTTGGCTCCAAAATAGGCCTAACGACTCAATCTCTAAGAGATTTCCCAGAGCATGTGGAATTGGACCAATGAGACTATTGTGGGACAAGTTGAGCACTATTAGTGAATTAAGACCGCCTATGATGTTTGGAATATGTCCTTCAAATGTGTTACTCCTTCAAATGTGTTACTGGACACATCAATAATTATGTAGTCAACTGAAATTTGTAGAAAATCTTGATCACCCATTTCACTGCGACAACAAATGAGTAATACTTTCCACCCATGGACAAATACTTTTGTTTTGTGCTATTCTTAACAACAATCTTCATGGAACTGAAATTTGAAAATATTTTACAGGGAGGTCTCACAAACTCATTACGAGATAAGTCAAGAACTTGAAGACTTAGAAAGGGAATTGAATAATTGAAAAGAATGAAAGCTGATTTGAGGACAAGATGAGGTGATATTTCCAAAGCATTGTGGAATCAATCCACCAAACCGATTATTGGACATGTAGATTGCTAATGTTGAAAAATAATGTTGGTAACGACCCCTTAAATAGACTATACATTGAAATTGTGGCAAGCTTGTTGTTCGAGGAGAATCTTCAGCAACTTGAAGATAAACGCAAGGAAGAGCTCAAGTCTGCTGTGGAGATGAGAGTACATCGCAGGTTGCTGAAACTTCAATCCAAGGTTCAAAAAAGAGAGCAGGATATTGTCTTGTCTGGTACTCATATCGTTTTTCATGGAAAAAGATCCGTTTGCCATATTTCTTCGTGACTATCATCGTTATGAAGTTAATATAATGTTTCCACTCTTTATGTCACGATGTATGACGCTTAATTTTTAATGCATGTTGTTTAGAAGGTAACTCAAACCTTTTGGATTATCAAAGCATATTTGTATACGTCGAGCCCAGATAAGACAAGACGTTACGAAAACAACCGTCACAACTTCCATAAGAAGCATGCTCGTCTCACAACCTTTAATCACAAAAGGAGAGAATATATTAGTTGTATATTTCATTATCTGGTGTTGAATAATCCTTGTGGTTTGTCAAATTTGGCGCTAATTATACATGTGAGAAACTATTGGCAATTATAGCCTTAAGAGATCAGATGACTCACCACTTTACATATTTATAGAGATAATTCTTGGAAAACTTTTTGTTAAACTTTTTGCAAAAATATATTTGCGAGACATTTGGACTGATAGGAATAATATTTACCAATAATTTCTAACAACGATGATAAGTTCCAAATTTGACAAACCACAATATCGGTTTTTGCAGTTTACTCTATATATCTGTATAAGAACCTTAATAATATAAATATAATAATCTAGTATATCTTTTAACTACTGAAACAAAAATTTATTATATGTTTATACATATAATTCCAATCAATCGCAAACCTAGCAAGATTAAAAACAATAAAAGAGGAAATAAAAAGAATACCTATTCTCAGATCTTGCCATCAGCTATAAAAGTGGTCCAAAATCCAAACCCAAAATGCAACCCTAAGCTCAGGAATATCTTTTTCTAAAACTGACCCCGGGCAACTTGGCTACCGGGCAATTCGCGTGCAGAATTTGACGCGTGGCAAAAAAGTACACATGTTTATGGCAACTTGGTGTACTTTTTGGGGCAACTATTGTACCTTTGAGGCAACCGTTTCAGTTTTGAAAAAAAATGTTTGTGAACTTAAGATTGCATTTTGGGTTTGAATTTTGGGCCACTTTTGGAATTATCCCGCTACAAAATGGTTGACATCTACTGTATGAAATAGCGGCTGTGATGTTAAGAAGTATTTTAATGGTATTTAAATGTGACTGGTCACTTTATGATGGGGGTAGGTTTGCTATAACAGGCCTTAAGCTAACTTTTTTGGGCCACTACCGACTACACAGTGTGACTCACACTAGCCACTTAGCCAGGGATGTTTATCATTTCGGTTATCAAGTTATTCGTTTTATTAGATTCGGTTAGTTCTGTTAAATTTATTTCTTGGTAAAACGAAACATTGAACCGAATTTAAATTGGATCAGATCGAACTGAATTCAAATTGGATTAAACCGATCCGAATAACCCGAACTCCATAATTTTAATTATTTATTCATTTAATTATATATTTTTTTAGAAAAAAAGAATTCAAGCGAGTAAAATGTTATATTTATACCGAGAATGGTTTATCTTGATTTTAATTGTTCTCAAGAGTGACCGAGAGGACTTTCAAATTGCACTTGGATCACATGAATTTTTTTTTGCAGTGTAAAATTCTGTCAAAAGGCTGAATTTTTTGTGAAATGCATATTGTCCAAAAACTGTATTTTTATTTTTAATAATAGGGGCAATTACATCTATGTCTTTACGAAAGTTCAATATTACATGAATATCCTTTTTAGTTTTGTAATTACGTACCCTTCATAAACTTTTATAATTACATCAATATCTTTCTTAAACTTTTTTAATTACATCAATATCATGTTCACACTTTTCAAATTACATCAATATCCTTTTCAAAATTTTAAATTCTCATATATAGAAAAAAAAATCAACATGTTTTCTCATCAATCGAGGCCAAAAATGCATATGAACAAATAAATATATATAAGCAATATTTCTTTCTTATTTATATCCAAATTTTTGTAATTACATCATTACGGTCTTTTGTCGTTCGAGGCCAAAAAGTATATATGAATAATATGATCATGATAAATATAAGAGATAAATAATAGTTTCATAATCTAAAATTAATATAATTATGATTTAATTGATTTTTGGACATATACATCCTTTTTAAAAGTGTGAGAAGGGTATTGATGTAATTACAAAAGTTTAGGAAGGATGTTAATGTAATTACAAAAATAAAAAGGATATTCATGTAATATCAACTTTTGAGAAGGACATACATGTAATTCTCCCTTAATGGTATGCATCTAAAAACTATAATTTTGAGCCCGCCCTCCCTTATAAAGGCGTTACAAAGAAACGATAAACGTATGACGTCTTTTTTGTCCATGTTACTCGAAGAGGGTGAATCTTTAACTTGGATATACATGTTATAACCGAGGAATTCTCGTGACTCCTTCCATCCACCCCAAGCATGTACCTATTGAGATTTGAAGTTTTGAATTATGAACCTCTTTTGAGGAAGTCAAGGTCTTACCGCTAGGTCATTGTGTCCATTTGGTGGTAGTTCCTCCCGTTACAAAGATACAAAAATTATTAAAAAGTGAAAACCTGCATAAAGATACGTTGAATATTATATTTTCGTCACAAACTCAGCTTCATTGCTCGATTCTTCATTAAAACATCTACCCACAAATCAAACTAAACTTATTACCCACAAACATTCAACTAAACATACACTTAACATTTGTATAGGTGTATTAACTCTCAAGGAACATAAATATAACAAATCAAAGCCAGTTGCAGTTGACCGAAGGGGTCATAGATCAACACCTCCATCAAGGCCTTTAGAACTGATCATCACGTTTGAATCTATTTGTTTGTTGAATTTCTTTTTCCTTTGATCTTCAAACTCTTTAAATCCTCCATCTGAAAGTATATGTTATTCATATTAGAGCACTTCACGTTTTTGGTTTGTCATACAGTGTGAAAAGAAATAGTGAAGTGACTGAGCGTCGTTTTTAGAGAATCTGAGGAAAAATGAGATGGGAGCGGTCCCATCTATGTTTTTCATTTTGGTTATTACAACTGAATATCTGGGTGGGAGCTTTTACCTGTTGAAACTGATCCATAGATATGGTATTGCCGTGTAAAGAAATATTCTGCAGGGTCTCGCATTCTTTTAATAAACTCGGAGGAATCTGCAGAAGAAACAATACAGAATTCATATAACCACAAAGACACCCTACATATAAATACATAGGGAGTCCACTGGATGACATGAAAGCGGTAGATACCTGTTTCAGATTGTTATTGTCTAAGCATAGTGACTTCAAATGAATGAGACTGCAAACCGAAATAGGAAGTTCATCAATGGAACTTTCTGGGTCAAACAAATGAACCATGAAATGATCAGTCAAAGCATTATCAAAAAAAGGAAGAAATTTATGTTAGTGTCCAGAGTGAATTTGGCATAAATGGACAAACGATGAAGCAAAACCAAATGAAGCATACCATTTGCCTGTATAGCTCTTCCAAAGAAAGCACCTTCCTACGGATTCTGGAAGAGACTTCAGTCTATTATGCGATACGTTTAGTAGCAACAACTGCATTATCAGAAACTCGAATAAAGTTTACAGCAAAAACACGCCATAAAAGTGAATTTTAACATTGAAATCATGAAAAGTGAGATTTCAAAGGAGTAGACTAGACTCTAGAGAAGTTTGTAATACTAACAGATGCTTTATGTATCAGGTAAAACAACAAAAGCTTTAAAAGATATCTTTTGACATGAATAAATTGCAAAAAGGATACAGAAGCTCGTCATTCCATCCCTTTGTATGTTCCATGCATGTCCAGCTTTTAACAAGTACAACTAAAACACAATTTTTTTGTATATTTCATGTTACGAATGTAAAAATCAGAAGCTCGTAATTCCATCCCTTATCGAGTAAAGTAAACACGTACGATCAAATTTTCATCATGACAAATATCTACCACCTACTCTAGGGTATGAACAAGGGAACAAATAATGCGGCAGAATCAATCCACAATATTGAAATAATTAGATGTATTCCAGAAAAGAAAGTATTACCTAATTTGTTGTTTGTCAAATTTGTCCAGGTCTAGAACTTCATCTGGAAATTACTGATTCAACAATCACACTAAGTCAGTACATCATATATCAAACATTATATCTCATTGTTTAATGAATCCATGTTCCAAATTATAACCAGTAATCGTCGCACAAAGAAAGACAAGTAAACTGCAATTACAATTAAGAGATACTAAAACAATCCGAAATCCCAAACATACTAGCTAGAGTACTAAGATGAGGTGATTCATTGATCCATGCACCTTAGCTTTAAATAAGTCATTATTGATTTCATTACTTTACTGTGTAGAAGGATGATGAAAACAAAACCCGTTTTTTTTTACAATAAGCTACACCACTAAACTAGCATATTAGTTGCATCTTGCTCTATACTAGTGCATCTCAAACAATGACGCTCCCCTATCATTTAGGCCAATAATTCCACATACACATAGAAGGTTATCCATTTAATTATAACAATTAGGTTTTACAATGACGGATCATTTACCAGTTACTAGTGCTTTACCCTGTACAAGTTTTCTGGCATCAGATATTTTTTCAATTGGTAGCAAAACCTTTAGAGTTCAATCTAGTTGTAAACTCTGTTAATCTTTAACAACATAATAACCTTTAGCACTTTTAAAAGAACTAAACAAGTAGGCATTGCCACTACTAATAAAGGCATCAAATGTCATGCATATAAAGCCTTAGAAACACACCATGACCGTAATATTTCGGCAAACAACACAAGACCAATGAGCATACATGAACAGTCAGTAGCAAAAAATGACAGCCTTCTTATATTTGCATTCCGAACTCACCTTCTTACTAATTTTTCGCTGCATCATTCCTTAACCTACACAACAAAACTTTCTGGTACTACTTTTAAGCCTATACTTTTCGGTCTTCCTTATGTATACTAGTGTATACTTACCAATAAACTTTTTAAGTATACGAGAGTAAATTCATATAAATTAAATAATTATAAGTATATAACCGTTGCCAGGACATGAATCTGGAACTCTTTGGTTAAAAGAGCCAAAACCAGTGGTGGCTCAAGGGTAAAACAAGTAAAGCTAGGGCTTTAGGCCTCCAATTTTTTAAGGCCCCGGATTTTGTAAAACTTTGTATATATTAAAAGTTAGTCACTAGTTTTTTTTGCCTTGATCTTTAAAAAATCCGATTAATTAAAGCCCCAATTAGTTGATAATTGTGAAATAATCAAAGTCTTTGGACTTTCTTTATTTTTACTTTTCATTTTTTTAGTCTACGAGTTGTAGAAGTTAGCCCGAATATATTAAGTATAATAAAAGTATAAAACAGAAAAACCTATCAATGGGCGATCTACGAAAAACCTATCAATTATGCTGCCTGATTCGAATCTGTTAGACACCAATCTTCGATTAACGACTAGTTTACGTGATCTAATCTTTGTTGTTAATTCAATCCTGTCGCGATTACGTGTGAGTGGTGTAGGCTTACGATCTGATCGTTCCCTACATTTGCTGTGATCATTTAATAAACCAGGGGTTGGGATTTTCTCTTTGATTATTGATTTGTAATCATTTTTTAATTGAATCGACGTGTTCTATAGATCTTTGGATCGGCTGTATTTTAGGGTTTGCTGATTTTTTCGTTATCATTCTTTTCTCATCATGATGAGAGACCGGCACCGTAGCTCTTATAATTCTAACGAAAATCAAACACAGCAGATTTCTCAATCTGTTTTTGTGACCAACTTCCCCGATTCCACTACTGCTCGGGACTTATGGAAGACGTGTAGTGATTATGGTACGGTTGTCGATGTTTTCATTCCATTAAAGAAATCTAAAGCAGGTAAAAGATTCGCTTTTGTTCGTTTCATTAAGGTTACAAATATTACTCGTTTGGTGGAGAACCTTTATACTATTTGGATTGGCCGATTTCATTTATATGCGAATCTAGTTCGATTTGAAAGGCCTAAAAAACCTAATTTCCCATCTTATAGAGATACGCCTACAGCCCCTAGCAAAACCTATAATTCAACGGGGTTTAGACAATCTAATGCTCATGTTCATGCTGGTTCATATGCGACTGTGGTCAATGGTAATTCTCCTTTGATTGTTCCTGGTACTTCTATTTCTCCCTCAACCGCTTTGGTGTTAGATGATACGTGTGTTATCGAACGTGACCTGTCGAAGCATGCTATGGGTAGAGTGAAAGACGTTAATTCTATTCCCAATTTACGGACTCTTCTTATGGATGAAGGATTTTCTGATGTTAAACTGATGTATCTTGGGGGAATGTGGGTGTTGTTTGAATTTGATAAGGAGGACACTAAGGTGAATATGATGCAACACACTGGTGTTAAATCATGGTTCCATGTTATCCAAGATGCGATTCATGATTTTATTAGTGATGAGCGTATTGTCTGGGTGGATATCGAAGGGATTCCGCTAAATGTATGGTCTCGTGAAACGTTCATGAGAATTGGTAAGAAATGGGGAGAGACGTTGGATATTGAAGATAATGTTGATTCTTCTTTTGGTCGTAAACGTTTGTGCATCAAGACTAAACATCCAGTATCAATATTGGAATCTTTTAAGATTATATTTAAAGGTAAGGTGTTCATGGTACGTGCGAAGGAATTATTTACATGGAACCCTACTTTTTTGGCACACAAGGAGATGGTATATTCTTCGGATGATGAATCTGTTCATGTTTCTAAGAATATACCCGTGCATTCACAGCTTAGCGAGGAGGATTTAGGTGATGATCGTGATAGTGATGATGAAGTAGTTTCTGAGACTATTTTCGGTGCTAACTCTTCTTCTCCTATAAATAATAGTGGTGAGATGGGTAAACAGTATTCTGATGATCCGTTTAAGATTTATGATTTATTGAAGAAACAGGCTTGTGGTGATGCGCGTGAGTCGAGCCCATCATTGTCTCATCCCCCTGGGTTTACCCCGGAGGGTTCTGAGATCCGAAAAGAGAATGGTCACGATGTAGGAGGTATAGACAATGACGTGGCAAAGGAGTCTCCAACGATGGTAAATGCTAAAGTTATGAATAATTCTCAGGAGGTTCATGAGGAGGTTAATAGTGAATCTGCTGGTATGAATGTTGTTAATAATGGAGGTTCCGTATTGGGAGTTTTGGAGGACATGATTCGGGTAGGTCAAGCCATGGGGTATACTATGGATGGATGCGTGAAGGATTTAGAATATATCATTGGGACACAAGGAGCTGGTGCTGTTCCTAGATGAATATTTTATCCCTTAACATTCAAGGTCTTGGTCACAAGACGAAAAAGGAGTGGATAAAGGAGTTAACTACTAAAAATAACATTAATTTTCTGGCGATTCAAGAAACTAAGATGAATCGTGTTACACATATGGATGTGAAATTCATGTGGGGCAATTCTAATTATAACTATGTTTCTAGTGAGTCAGTAGGGAATTCAGGTGGTATTCTATGTGTGTGGGAGGCGAATGTTTTTAAGAAAGACTATGCTACGATCTCGGATAACTTCGTTGCCATCTACGGGACCTGGTTACCTAGTAATTCCAAGATCCTCTTCGTGGTCATATATGCTCCGCAGCAAGCTTCTTGTAAACGTGTGTTATGGGATTATGTTTCGACCTTGATAGGTCGTTGGAATGGAGAGGCGATCATTATGGGCGATTTCAATGAGGTTCGTTCTATAGATGAAAGACGTGGTTCGTGCTTCAACCCCTCTAGTGCCAGAACTTTTGATCATTTCATCTCCTCGTCGGGTCTTGTTGATGTTAATTTGGAAGGGTACGCTTTTACGTGGTCGCATCCTTCGGGGTCTAAAATGAGCAAATTAGACCGGTTTCTAGTATCAGAAGGTATTTTCTCGATTTTTCCTTCTATCACGGCGTTATGTCTTGATCGTCACTTATCGGATCATCGTCCGATTCTTCTTCGTGAGGTTCATTCGGATTTTGGTCCGACTCCCTTTCGGTTTTATCATTCATGGTTCAGCTTGGAGGGGTTCGATGCTATGGTGGAACAAACGTGGCGTTCGTTTTCTCATTCTGATGCAAACGGGATGATTCGTTTCAAGAAAAAATTACAGGATCTCAAGGTTACTATTCGGCGTTGGGTCAAGGATAAGAGAATGCATACGTCTGGTGTCAAAAGTTCCATTAAAAATGAGTTGTGTGATATTGACAAAGAGTTGGATCGTGGGGCTGTTTCCGATACTAATCTTTTTAGACGTTTGGAGTTGAAAAGTAAGCTTCATGACATTAATCAGATGGAAGCTAAGGACTTTCTTCAGAAATCTAAAATTAAATGGGCGATCGAGGGGGATGAGAACTCGAAATTCTTTCACGGTATAATTAATAAGAAACGTTCCCAACTAGCGATTCGTGGAGTTTTTGTTGATGGTCTTTGGTGCACTGATCCGGGCAAGGTTAAGGAGGCTTTCTTTAATCACTTCGAGGCTCGGTTCAAGAAACCTGTTGCTCATAGGCTAATGCTAAACTTTCCTTTTAATAAACGGTTGTCTCATGTGCAAGCTGCTGATTTGGAAAGGAATGTGTCGCGAGATGAGATACGGTTGGCTGTTTGGAATTGTGGGGAGAATAAGTCTCCTGGTCCGGACGGATATACGTTCGAGTTCTTTAGGAAATATTGGAACTTTGTTGGACCTGATTTTTGTGAGGCGGTTGAATATTTTTTTGAGAACGGATCGTTCTCCAAAGGGTGTAATTCGTCTTTCGTTGCTTTGATTCCGAAGGTTACGGACGCCAAATTTGTTAATGACTTTCGACCTATAAGTTTGATCGGGAGTGTGTATAAGGTCGTTACGAAGGTTCTTGCTAACCGGTTGGCTTTGGTTATTGCGGATCTTGTTTCCGATACCCAATCTGCGTTTGTTGCTGATAGACAGATCTTGGATGGGCCTTTCATTTTAAATGAGATTTTACATTGGTGTAAAAGGAAGAAAAATCAAGCCATGTTTTTTAAAGTTGATTTTGCTAAGGCGTATGACTCGGTTCGCTGGGATTATTTATTAGATGTTCTTGAGGCTTTCGGGTTTGGTCAGATTTGGTGTAAGTGGGTTCGAGGCACTTTTAGCTCCGCAAGGGCTTCGGTTTTGGTTAATGGTAGCCCATCTAATGAATTTTCTTTTCACTGTGGGCTTAAGCAAGGTGATCCTTTGTCACCCTATCTTTTCATTCTCATTATGGAATCGTTACATATGTCGTTCTTACGAGCCGTCGACGAAGGTTTGTTTAAAGGTGTTCACTTGCAAGGGTCGATCTCTATTTCTCATCTTTTTTATGCGGATGATGCTATGTTTATAGGGGAATGGTCTGACGCAAATTTGAAGGGTATCGTCAATATCCTTAAGTGCTTTTTTCTTGCGTCGGGATTGAAAATTAATATTCACAAGAGTCAAGTGTTGGGAGTGGGAATTCCTCGCAGCATTGTGGTGCAGGCGACATCTTCAATTGGCTGTGCTGTTATGCATAACCAGTTTCGTTACTTAGGAGTGATGGTGGGAGAGTGTATGTCTCGTCATAAGGCATGGGCTGATACGGTTCTAAAGTTAAGATCGCGACTTTCTAATTGGAAGGTGAAAACTCTTTCTATCGGTGGCAGATTGACTCTTTTGAAATCGGTCCTTGGCGCTTCCCTTTTATATAATATATCCATTTTTAAGGTTCCTAGAGGTATTTTGAAGGCTATGGAAGCAATCCGTAGTAGTTTTTTCAATGGAGCAGATTCTTCGGACAAGAAGATCACGTGGGCTGCTTGGGACAAGGTTTTAGCGTCTAAGAAAAATGGTGGCCTAGGTGTTTCGAGTTTCCATGCGCTTAACCGCGCTCTCCTTCTTAAATAGGTGTGGCATTTTATTTCTCAAGATGGTTCTCTTTGGTTTCGCGTTATTCAAGCGTTGTATGGGCCTTCGATTGTCTCGCATCCGGTTAATATTTCGTCTAATTGGTGTTCTATTGTGCGTGAATTACATTTGTTGACGGATAAAGGGTTTGATTTTTTGTCTCATTGTAAAAAGCGCATAGGGGATGGTAATGGAACGCGTTTTTGTATGATAAATGGATTGGTGATAAGTCTCTTCGGGACCAATTCCCTCGCATATTTGCGCTTGAGTTGGATAGAGAGGCTTTGGTTGACGTTAAAATGAATACTTCGGTGGCTCATTCTTTCCGAAGACCTGTGCGGGCTGGATCTGAACATCAACAAATGGTAGACCTGAATTCGTTACTGGAGTCGGTGTCTCTTTCTTCGTCCCATGACCGATAGTTTTGTGACTTGCGCGGTAATGGAGAGTTTCGGGTTAAAGAGGTTCGTAACTTTCTTGATGACTTGTTTCTTCCTTCTCATTTTGAATCCACGAGATGGTAAAGTTTATTCCGATTAAGATTAATATTTTTGCATGGCGTGCTCGTCGAGATTGTTTACCAACTAGAGCCAATCTAACTCGTAGAGGAGTTCTCTTGGATTCTACTAATTGTCCATTATGTCAATCATCTGAGGAGGACATTCAACATGTTTTGTTTCGGTGTGATTTGGCCCAGATCATTTTGCGTCGGATATGTCGATGGTGGGATTTGGATTGGCAGGTTTTGGTGTCATTTTCGGATTGGCAGTCGTGGTTTTCTTCTATTCGTCTTCCGACCAAAGTTAAGAATATGTTGGAAGGTGTTTTTTGTGTTGCTTGGTGGTCTATTTGGGTGTTGAGGAACCGCACTATTTTTGATGAGACGCCTCCAAGAAGATCGGTGATTTTTGATGACATTGTGTCGTATTCTTTTAATTGGTGTTCTAGTAGATGTAATAGGGTGTTTTCGTGGGAGACTTGGTTAAAAAGCCCTCATTTAATTTCTTTGTAATGTTTGTTCTAGCATCTTGCTAGTTAATAAAATTTGTCGTTAAAAAAAAAGTGAGTTTGTAATATGGTGGGCCACATCTCTTTATATTTGTTGTATTTTAATTAGTTGTGAGTGTGTGTGGGTATTTAGTGGGGTATATTTTATATAAAGTGGGTAATTTTATGAAATGTGAGTTTTAATGGTAAGGTGAGTTCTTATTACGGTTGAAAGGTGAGTTGTAAGATGAGTTTTATTTGGAGAGAGAAAGCTGATGTGGCGCTGACGTGTCATGTGGGTTTTTCACCACCATACCATCCAGCCTAAAGGCCACTTAATCTCTAAAAAACACACGCCCTAAGTCACCTACATCTCATTTAGTCACCACCTAGCTTGGTTTGTGCATGCGTCACTCAATTTACCATATAAACATCCAGTCACGATTTACGCGGTTACTTTTAGGCGTCCTAGCTCTGTCTAGGTTAGTAAGGGGTGTTTTCTACGATTTAATTACACATAATACAATTGCACGAACGCTGTGTTCTTGAGTTGAAATTTGAGAGGAAGAGAAAGAAAAAGGAAAGTTTTTTGTGTTCTTTAGTTTTTTTAAGGAGAAGAAAAAGAAATAGGGAAAGAAAAAGGAAAGTTTTTTGTGTTCTTTAGTTTTTATAAAGTTTTTTTATAAAATCTTCCTCACATTTTTTTGGAGGAAAAGGAAAGCAACCTTTATTATATGTTGTGTAAAGACTAATATGCCCTTTTAAATTATTTGGCACTAACAAATAAAAGGTATACATGTAATTAAACATATTATTTTCTTTTTTCTTCAACTTAAGAATGATTTATGATCATTTTTCTTTTCCATTCATCTATCTTAAAAACATATAAACCAATAATTCCTTTACTTTCTCTTTCTTTTCACTTTCTTATTCCTTTCATTTTCATTTCCTTTAAAACTAAAGAACTGAGTGTAAAGAATGAATTCATATAGAAAGAGAACTCAAACTGTTTGGTACTAATAAAGAATCAAATAGAAAAATTTGTTATTTTTGTGAATCTATAGTTTGGTACAACCACATAAGGGACTACGAATTCCTTTGAGTAACGAACATTTAATTACCAACTGTGTTCCACCATTTTGTTTTTTACACAGGACGCGAAAGAGAATTTTGTTAACTCAAATCCAAAGGTTGATAACTAGCATAAAACCTCTAGAGGATAAAACTTTAATAAGAGAATAACTCTAACAGAATCTTATTACTAATCCAAAATGATAAGCAATGAAAATAAGTCTTATATTTATAATTATAGTTATCTTGGAGAAAAGAAACCTAATTGTAGAACCGTAGAGGGGGGAGAGGGGGTGGGGAGTTAATACGGTTTTTTGACTTCTTTGAAGTTTATAAAACTTCAAGTCTCGAAAGAGCCAGTGGCGTGCTAATCTGCAATAAAAACAATAAGTAGATAGAGAGAAGAAGAGAGAAGAAGAGACACCACGATATATACTGGTTCGGGAAGGGGGGTTTAGTCCTTCCGTACGTCCAGTTGCGAATCCAAAACACCGATACTATTCCTAGTATAATCCTTATGGTGGACTACAAACTGTATTACAATTTAACTCCACTTTCAACAAAGCTCAACGCTCACACAGAAGAGTTACTACTTACGGTATTCCGCCCTCGGAATCCACCCCTAAGAACTCGTGATTCGACTTAACCTATAACTCTAGAAGCCTTCCCCTTGGAATGTGACACCCCGTAAATTTCAGGCCAATATTTTAACCGTTTCCGTTCGGTAATTTGAATTTTATAAGTTCCGTGTAATTTTTACGTTAACCGGGAAGTTATCCCGCATATATCTGAGAATCGTTACCGAAAGCATTCCGGGTTGCTAATTGACGTAGTCTTTCGTCATTGGTCGCGTTTTTACGTTTCGTGTTGATATTTAAATTTTTAGAATTTTTCGTAAAGTTTTTACAAACTTTCAATATTTGCATGTTCCGTAATTATATCTAGTAGCTATGTGTGCATGAGAAAATATCTAGATATTCAAAATTCTTGTCACCTTGCATATCTCTAATAAGGTTTATATCAAATTGGTCCCCCTTGCTTGCATGCGTCCGAAACGCCCCACCCCACACACACATACTTCCAAAAATTTAAAGGCTTACAAATTAAGCTAGGCATTTCATATCCATCTCATTCTTATCATTTTTCATTCACAACAAAAACACACACTCTTCTCTCTTGTTCGAACACCACAACAACACACACACTTTCATATTTTTAACTTTTGATCAAGATATTGTATTCGGGTTTGATTCGTATTGTTATTCGGGTAGATTATAAACAACGTTTGGGTTGTATTTAGTCACTAATCACCTTCTAATCATCCATCCCTCGTAAGTCATATATTCTTGTTAAAACTTGTACTTTTATGATCCTCATAATACATAAACATAAGTTGTACAACTTGTTTATAAAAATCAAGGTTTAAAAACTACATAAACCTTAAAAGGGTTTATATTTATTTCGAAAATAAATAAAAGAAGGACAAGGAAAGTCTAGTTCTATGATCGTGGTTGTTTTTATATAATAAAAGTTATGTCTTATTGCTTATTTGGGTATTCGGCTTAAATAATAAGCTCTTGAGAGCTTATTGGGCTTATATTGGTATTCGGACCACAAAGGGAACAAAAAGGGAACTTATTTTAGCTTATTTCTATTCGGCTTATATATGTTCTAGCTTATTTCGTGGCTTCTTTTTGAAAGGACAAAGAGTTAAGCTTATTTGGCTTAACAAATAAGCCGAAAATGCTTAACGGGCCTTAATGGGACACGTCCCACAAACAAAGCCCAAGTGGGCTTAAGTAATAAGCTACATGGTTTGGCTTAACCCTCTTGCCTTATTAAAGGCTTATTGATAGATTATTCGAGAACCAAGAGCTTATTTGATTCCTTTTCGACTTAACGAGCATAATAAATAAGCCTGAAGGAGCTTAATGGATTCAGCCTAACAAGTGAGCCTAAACCGTGGCTATAAGCCTACGATTAAGCTTATTGGGTCATTGGCTTGGCTTATTTGAGCTTATTGATAGCCTACTAATAAGGCAAGTGCTTATTTGCTTAACGGTTTGCTTATCGGACTTAATGGATAAGCCTAACCTACTTATTTGGTTTAACGGGCCACGACCCAACACGAGACAACACACCACGGCTTTAAACCTACGGTGTAGCTTATTGGATAAGCTCGTGTATAGCTTATTTGATAATATCCGAATTTGGATACTAAACGTTTGCTTATTTTGGACTATTCGTATTTCGGATCATCTATTTAGGCTTATTGGGCCTAAAAGCCCAATAAGGATCCAAAAAGGCTTTCAGACTAGTTTAGAAAGAGATTTTGATAGTATAGAGGTTGTGGTTGCGATATGTAAATTGAAAGTGATTTAAAAGTGGTTTTTAATAAAGTCTACTATGGAAAACGTGTAAACACGAACGGGTCATGCCAAAATTTCTATAAAATCATTACACTTAGAAAATATTTGGGAAAAACGTTTATTAAATGGGTAAGATGCCAAATACAAATATATTTACTTGATTATTATTATGTAGTGATTTATATACTTAATAATACGATGTACATTATCGGGTCAAACGTTACCACCACGATACGATTACTATTACTTAATTTTTAGAAAAACATAACGAAAGTATTTTAGTAAACACTTATGCATTATTCGTATTTCTCCATTATTCCAATTCTAAGTCGAAACCTACATTCCTTAGGACGTGTTCAAGTACCATCGTTCCATTCCGTGTGATCTTTCTTCTAGCTTATTCACTACTTCACTTCACCAATCAAGGTGAGTTCATAGCCCCACTTTTACTTGTTTTGAATAAATGTTTTACAACTTGGGGTGAGAAACATAGCTTGCTTTCTTAAACCGGACACAAGTACTTTACGTGGTAATTTCCCTTGTTTACGTGTTGCCTAAGTAGCGTTAGACCACTATTTTACCCGAACTATCATGAACCGTTAATTTCTTAACCGACCGATTGGTTAAGTGAGAGCGAACGTTATAAATAGATCTATTAGGACTAATTATCCAGTATCTATGGTAAGTAGCACTTACTAACCACGGGCAGCCCGGATAAACGGATAATACCATGTCGGGACTTTTTAGGAGTATCTGGCCAATACCTGTAGAGGTGCGAAATCAATTTGGCGATTTTCTATGCAAACGTGAATTAGCTTCGGTGATCATGATCTTGCGCAACGAAATACCTTTTAATGTGAAGTGTATATGTTATAACTTGTCACATACTTTTGAAATCTTGAGGTCACAGCTATACTACGTTTGAATTAAACCTATGGATTCACCAACATTATGTTGACGTTTTAAGCATGTTTTTCTCAGGTGCTTAGCTTGGATTTTCAAGGTGTGCCATTAGAAGTCTATGTGCAATGTAGCTTCGACTGATTTCAAGACTATCTTATTTCATACTCACTGTCTTTGTCAAAACTTAATATTGCTTCCGCTACGTTTTCATATTACTTCCACTGTGTTTTAAATTAACTTGAAATGGTTTGTAAGACTTAATTACTTTTAAATTTATGCAACGAGTTATGACTTTTTCTAAAACGTACCCCTTTAAAGGTCGTTTTCTATGCGTTGTACTTGAGATATGTATGACGTCACACCCCCGGACACGTATTTCGTCCTGGCCACATTTTGGGGTGTGACATGGAAGCTTATCAAACCCCAACTAGATCCCTAATGATCTAGGCTTAATCCGATGGATACAAGACTTCCCTTACAACTCGATAATGAAAGATAGTTTGATTTAAGAATCAAATCCCTAACCTATCCTAGAGACTCAATCTTAATTGAAAGGGTATGAGAAAGAAGACCCTCGACAAAACACACAAGTATGGATTAGGTACTTGTGTGGCTCTCTTATGGAGATGTGTGTTCTTCAATAGATGATAGAGGATAAGATTACGAACACTTGATGTTTAGACTTAGAGGATTAGAGGAGAAAAATGAGAGGAAATAATGTTTGCAAGAGGCGAGGAATACAAAAGGTCAAGTGGGATATTTATAGGCCAAGGAGCACAAACTATGTAATAACAATTCGTGTCTGGTGCGCTGCCTACGCGCTAGCGCATGGCCAGCACGCCAGATTCCCGAAGATAAACTCTTCGGGATTTGGCGTTTTAACTACCCGCACTTGTTAAACCTCCAATTGTACTTCACGCTAGGACATTTCAATCATTCTTATGCTCAAGGTCAACCAACTCAAATAGCCATTTGATAAAACGTTTATGAAGTATTAAAAGCGTTTTGCTTATTCGATAAAGTAAAGATAGAAAAGAATTATCGAAAGGGGCATTTTGTGTATTCCTCAAGTGTGTAACTAGCCTAGTTGGGATCCAACTAAGGTTTATATGGGCTAGTTAGAAACCAAGGGAATATTCTTTAGTTGGTGAGAAAGGGGGGAAAGAATTTAAAATTTGAATTTCAACTTCAATTAACCACATGTTGGATAAGGATGAGTGAGTTGTAGATGAGTTGTTAAGATGTGACTTGATGTGATAGAAGGGAGCCTCTTGAGCTCATTTGAAATGGAGGGTTGAGATGAGAAGAGTACACTTGGTTTAGTGGCATGATCAAGGGTGATGAGAGAGTT
>BQNB010130320.1:0-18961 GCA_026074375.1 Tanacetum coccineum | reverse complement strand
GTCGATTTATGATTAAAAACGATAAATGTGTCGGGTTTTAATAAAATCGAGTTTTATAATATTAATATATATTTTTATAAAAAATATTATATTTTATATTTTTAAGTTTGCAAAATTGGCAATATATACCTTTGGTTTATAAACTTTTACAACTTTAGTCCTTTATATATAAAGTATATATAATTTAAACCTTTAACTTTGAAACTTGGCAAAATAGGTCATTATAGTTATAACTTTAGAATAATGACATTTTCAGCCCCTTTAGTTATAATTTTCAGAAAGTTACGATATATACCCCTTGCATGGAAATAATTTACAAATCAAGTCATTTGCAGGTTATAGCTTATTAGAATAAGCAAAAATAAGATGTTCTAACGTAACAAAAGTTTAGAAAAAGGATTCGTTAGCTAGAAAATCAAAACGGGTCGTTTTTAGGGTTTTAATAAAAAACACATGGGTTTGAGGATTCAAAGCTTCAAACAAGAGTTCATATATGATCTTAAGAGTATTATGAACATTCTAATACAGATTATAAGCTTATTGAACAAGAACTAAGCTTACTTGAGTTTTAAATGGGTCGAAATGGGGTTTTCGGGTTCGTACGCCTAGTAACGACTTCAAGGGCTCCTTTTTTTGATTCTTGGCTTCTATTCTGAGCTTCGGGACTTCACTTGATCCTTCTTGGTCTGAGTTAAGACTCCATTGTTGTACTTGATGAGTTTTGAGGTGTGTTTGAATGGTTTGCATGGATTCGACTATTTATAGGGTTGAAACACACGCTTGGTGCCTAAGTTTTAGCTATGAAAGGTGTCAAGAGCTATAGATAGATTACTAATGGAGCCTATAGGGTGAGTGTTGTGAGCTAGAAGTGTAGATTTGCAAGGTAGAAGGTGTATGAGGGTTTTTGGATACAAGGATGTGTCTAGAAGCCTTGGAGCTTAAGGGTGGTGATGGAGGTACTTGTAAGCTGATTGGTGATGTCATAGAGGTGCTATGATGCTTGCTTGAGGTGCTTGGTTGCTTAAAATGGGTAAAAATGAAAGAAAAGGGGTGTCGGGTTCATTTCATTTCAGGTTAGGGTTTAGGGTTTTAATTTCTAGTTAGGGTTAGGGTTTAAGATAGTTTAGGGTTTAGGATTAGTGTTAAGATTAAGGTTTAGGGCTTAGTTTTAAGTTTTAGGGCTTAGTTTTAGGTTTAAAGTGAAATTAGGGTTTTAGGGTTTTGTTTAGGGTTTAGGGTTTTAGATTAGGTTTTAGAATGATTTAGGGATTAGGTTTAGGGTTTAGAAGTCATGCATTAAGTGCCTGTACATTGTGCTAAAGTGGTGGTAAGAAACTAGAATGAATTTGGAGGTAAAATGACCTAGTTTGACTTTCTTGCATTATTGACTTGTACATTGAGCTTTAGAAAGTTGTACATTGTTTTGGAGGGAAAATTTATTCAAATATGGTGCATTGTACACTTGTGCACATGCTTTAAAGGCTTGCACATTCATTTTATATGTATACATTACATATAATTAGGGTTTTGACGTAAACGTTAACGTTTAATGCTTGATTTGAAATAACGCTTTGAAAAGTATGTTAAATGGACAATGTACTTGGTAAAAATGATATTAAGATATAGACTTGACATATTAGGATGTTTACATGATGTAAATATAGATGGAATAGACATAGGTAGTTGCGTGAGCTCGTTTACTTTAGAAATGTAAACTAGGTTACATAATGGAATGGAATAAAAACTAAAAATATTCCCGTGAAAAAGGTTGTACTTAATATAGTAAGTAGATATTACATTGATGAAAATACTGGAAAATTACGGGTTGTTATAGATCGAATCAAGTTTTTGGCGCCGTTGCCGGGGAGAAGTGTACGATTTTCGTGAAGTATTTGAAGTTAGTGCCTTGAAGATCCTTCCCCGTGAAGTTATTGTTTATAATTTTCTATTTTCTTTTATAAAACCATAAAAATACAAAAATATTTTGTTTTCAATTTATTTTATAAAATACCAAAAAATTGAAAAATATAAAAAAATAACCGTTGTGTCACTTGTAAAAACGGCTCACCTTTAGATTTACAAACTATAATAGAGGTTTAAGGAGGGTCGATCCAACGAACTTCAACCCAAAAGGAGAAGGTTTTAAAAACGCTTCGCGCTTACCCGCTCCTCCGCTTCTTTGTGCGTTTTTCTAGAGAACTACCATACACTTGTTCGACTTTCGGTTTCCAAAAATATTTTTCTTTCCTATTTTTATTATTTCTTTTCCTTATGTATTATTTGAAAATTCTATAAATAATCTTCTTTATCCACTTATTCGTTTAATTCTTATTCTCTTAACCATTTTATCCGATAATTCTTCAAAATGTCTTTGTTTTCAAGATGCTCGTGGTCTGGAGGTCTGTTTAACGGTGGAAATTGTCGGCATTGTACCAATGTGAGTTTCGGAGATGAACCCGTATATGACTCTAATTCTTATAATCAAACTCTCGATTTTTCTAACTCACCTTCACAACCCCAAACATCTTTGTTAGACCAATGGCATTGTTTTCATTGTAAATATCCATTAGAAAGAGGTGAACGTTGTCAATGGTGTACTTGCAAGTGGTGTGGATATGATCTTAGTAAAGGATTTTGTTTGTTTTGCCCTACAAGAGATGAAAACTCGTCCATTGATGCTCATAATCCAAACTCTTTCAATGATCCTCTAAATGATTTCAACCACCCTCCACCACCCCAGAACGAATCATACTCGTGCGAGTTATATGGGAACGATTCTCACTACGGTTATGATTGTCCACCTCAGTTTCCGCTTGTCTATGAGCAGGAACCGAGCTACAATCAAAACTTTAGTGATAATTATTATCTACAAAATTCACCTAGTTTTCCACAACAATATCTTTGCTGTGAAAATTGTGGGGGTCCTCATGAAAGTTTTCAGTGTCAACCGATGAATCAAAACAACTTTGAACCTAATCCTAGCTATTCCAGTTTTGACCAATCCCCGCAATATTCCATCAATCATCAGCCTCCGAATATTCAAGAGAACCCTAATTGGCAAAAGATCTATGAACTTCTTCAAATGATGCAATCATCTTGTGAAAAGTTACTTCAACAACAACAGGCGGCTGACATAAATCAATCACCTCTTCAAGAAATGAGTCTCCAAGAAATGGAAGATTTGAAGCAGCATTATTTAGATAAAATGCTAAGTTTAAGTAATCAAATTCAGATTAAAGATTATCGAAATGAGAAAATTGATATTCGTTTTAGAAGGGAATGTAAAATTACGATTGATGAGCTTAAGGGAAAATTCAATGGAATAAGTATTGAAATTAATAAAAAGAAAGAGCTTTAGCAGGTGGCTAATCTTAGTACGTATCCTTCGCAACGTTTCAAACCTTTTTGCTATGATGATGATGACTATGATTACAAGGAGAGTACTATTCCTTTGAACAAAATTGAGTCTCAAATACCTCCGTCTATTGCTATCACACCCATTTTACCAACTTTAGAACCCAATAACTCTCTAAGTATGGGGGACAAGCATCTTAGCACTATTCCTGAAAACAAATCAGACAAAGTAATAAAGTCTAGTGTTGAGAACCTTGTCCCAATCCTAAGAGAGTCCAAGGATTTAGCCGATTACGAAAGTGAGTGTGATATGCCCGTTTGTGATGATTCTTCTTCTAAGAAAGAGGGTTTAGATGATATCGTTTCTATTCCACCGGGAAAAGAAATTGATCACTTAGATGCCATACCCGATTCAATACAATCTTTGCTTAATCGTGCTAATTCGATAATTTTTCTTATCGAGGAGTTCGCCGGTGAACTCGCTCCTATCGATCCAATTCCACCAGGAATTGTTGAAGCCGATCCGGAAGAAGATATTCGTCTAATTGAAAAATTATTGAATGATGATTCATCTCCTCACTCTTCGGAAGAACTTAATTCTGAGATTCCTGATGCTATTATTGAATCTTTCTCCCCACCTCCTATCCCCGTTGAGGATAGTGACTCTCTTATGGAGGAGATCGGTATATTTCTTGCTCCAGGTGACTCGATACCACCGGGTATTGAGAATGACGACTATGACTCAGAGGAGGATATTCTTTTTCTTTAAGAATTGCTTAACAAAGATTCACTTTCACGTCCTGAGTATGAAACATTCCACTTTCATCGTTATAATGTTCAATCATCTATTTGTCCTCCTGAAAAACCACCGGATGATGATGGAATCTACTTTAATATTGAGCCCGATCTAGGAGATGTAACTACAAAGGTGGTGGATGATATTTCTGATAATTCGACAAGAGAACTTTATGTTCATGTGCCTAATGTTTTATCCACCCATCCCACCCTTTATCCAGTGTTTGACACTTTGCTTCCATTTTCATCCGAAAATGAGGACAAAGTTTTCAATCCTAGAATTCTCATTTCAAAGGAGGAAAATTCTCCTCATCTTCTATCTCATCGAGGCTTTAAAGTTTTTCAGCTTATTAATGATTTTGAAAGCCCGATGATGATTTATGGAGGGGACATTCCTATCTTGGATGTTCCTTATCTATCCTCCTTGACCAAATCAAGTATGGGAGTCGAGTCAGGATCGTGACTCGGTTAACAAAAACAAGCACTTCTTGGGTGGCAACCCATGCTTATCCTTAGTATTAGTGTATTAATGAATAAGTGTGATGTGAGGAGGCTCGCATCTTCCTTTCTCGTGTTTCGTGTTTTATGTTTTATGTCCAGGATTTCCCCGGATTATGAAGACTATTGTGCTCGTGGTTTTGTCCATCGTCCACTCGATCTTCAATCCTTCACATGCTTCTATATGGGAATCCGATATCCTAGATCGTATTGATTAACGTTTATCTATTAGCATAATTAATAAACGGCTTTAGATTTGTGTAGAGACCCCTTAATATTTGGATTATGCCTTGAAATTAGTATGGGGTGACAGTCTCACATTGAGGAGAATGTGTAGTTATAGTATGGGGGGATCTTTTGATTCGATCTTACTTGCATTTGCCTTGTCTTCACGTAACCCCGTTTTTCCACCAAAATAGCAAAATTATGCCAAAGTTAAAATTTTTCAAAAATAGAATAAGTGTTTTGACACGATGTTTTGTCTTTTTAAGAAATAAATTTTGACTTGATCGAGCATGTTGCGCTCTTGCTTTCCCCTTAACTTATATAAATTTAAGCTTTTGCTAGTCTTTTATACAAGAAGCTTTAAAACGCGAATTCTAGCTTGAAAAAGCCAAAAGTTTGCAGGTTTCCATAATAGACTTTAAATATGCAAAGCTTGTTTTATTAGACTAAGCATTCGCGGATCTTTTTATTAAAGATTTTAAATTTGCCAAGAACAAAAAATGATAGAGTTTTATATAAGTTAGATGCTAAACATAGAGTAGTTGGATCTCTTTCAAGCTCATAAGAGGTTAATTGTGGCTTTTTGCTCCTGTTAGCTTAATAAATGTTATATAATTGTTGAATAAATAAAGTTACTTTAGGTTTTTGCGATTCTTAGTTTAAATCACTTCATAGAGATTCCTTCTGGTGAAAGTAAGGTACACATCGAGGTTTTGTCAGTGTTGTGAGGAAATAGCCTACCGATTCTTGACGGCTCGCTACCGTTGTCTAGGTAGTTAAAAGACCACAAGACTTGAAATTTGGCTATAATAATAATAAAAACTGTGGGCTGATAAAAGTTTACTGCCTCTTGCAGGCTCACAACCGATGTGGCAGTCTTCTAAATAAGGCACATGGTAATAATCCGAGACTGATAAAAGTTTACTGCATCTTGCCGGCTCACAACCGATGTTGCAGCCTTAAAAAAGGTCGAGGATCACCGAGGTCAAAATAAGACTCCTAGATCATGGTCGGCTCGCATACCGATGTGACAACTGTTTAAAGGACCGAGGGTTAATAATGTTGCAATAATAATAATAATAAAGCCAAATTTTGACTCCGGGGTTTTCTAAAAAGGATAACCCCTAAATCGTGCGAAATTAAAACCTTAATGTGGACCTTATTCTCACCACGTCGTCTTTTTAGGAAAGGATTTCAAACTAATTGTGTTCTAAACCGAGTTTACTTTATGTGAATAAGACATTAATTTATTTGTCATGAATAATAATAAAAGCTTTAGAGGATCTAGGAATAATGGAGCAGAAAGTAGTTATGCATTCACAATTAGCATTTATGAGTAGTGTTAGCATCTTAACCTGTATTTAACAATGATTTTGTTTTTAAGCTTGGTTTGAGGCGGGTGAAAAATCAAGGACGATGAATTTATCCTTTTAGTGTGTCTTGTTCCATGAAGTTATGAAATGTATGAAAGATAATAATAAATACATAAAAATGGTAAAACGGGGAGCTTTTCAAAACTAGTGATTTCTTAATCCCCTTAGATGAACACTTAGTTACTTTTCGAGGTAATTAATCTAAGGGGGTTGAAATTTTTGGTTTTCTAAGTGTGTGTTTATGACATTATGTGAGGACACGGAAATAGCTTAGTATGGGGGATTTTAGTATGTGCTTAAATACACATACCTTTTACCTAATAAAACAAGCTAAAAAGACCAATAATGAACAAAAATGACATAAAAATGTATTGTATATGTGTATTTTGTGATTTGTGTCTTGCAGGAACAGATATTAAATAAAAGGATAAAAACGAAGCAAAACGGACAAAACCAAGCACAGGAATGGAAAGAGTGCAAGAAATTCGAAGCTGAAGGCGTACCCATCTTCTATGGACCAACCCGAGCCCACTTAATGGATCGGGTCAGCCCATTAAGACTTAAGCTATAATAATATACCATAGCCCTTTTATAAACCTGTAATCCAAATCCATAAATCCCTGGCCTAATTCATCCCAAGTCAAAGCCCAACCCACACCCGGTCAAAGTCTTAATTATAAACCTTGGTCAAATATTACTGTGTATCCATCCTCTTCCCTCCCAATTTTACTTAGCAACGAATCAGGGTAAACTTCCATTCACCCTCACACACTCGCATCAAAGTACTTCTAGAAGATCTTTCTAACACCACTGACACCCTCCATATCCACGTTGGCAATCCCATGGATTCCTATTGGCTACAATAACGTGTACGTGATCCAAGGGATGGATTTGAGTTTGTTTTAATCAAGGGTTGAGATCAAATTGGATGGAGGAGCATCTCAAAACCTAGAAGCTTCGCTTGCTCACTATAAAGAATAAGGGAAATTACACAGTGAAGAGGCATCTAGGAGTAGGATTAGATTAGAGTAGTGTAGATTTAATTTCCAGCTCAATTTTTGCTTATTTTAATGTTTAATGTATTTTTCTTTCAAGTTTAATGTAATCTTTTAAGTTTTAATGAAATTCAAGTTTTTATAAATTCTGTCTTTTAAATTCTATTTTATTCAATTGCATTTCACTTAATCATGTTTTAAAGAAGTTAATAAGCTCTCTTAATCTAGTATTACTCAGTTTAATTTTCTCATAAGCTTAATTAAGCTTTTTTTTCTTTAATTCTCCCCAAAATTTACCTCAGCTTATGTTGGATGATAAGCCAGATTTGGATGGGCTTATGGACCTTACTAGCTTGTGCAAACAAGCTAAAGCTTGTAGATAAGCTCATTTGAGCATTTCAATCCTTGTTTAGAGCAAAGGATCAAGGTACACTTAATCTTCACTTTTCCTATTTCTAGCTTATTTTCTATTACAGCTTATTAGATTGCTTATTTGTGCTTAATTCTTGCTTACTATTGCTTATAATGTCTAGTTAATGCTTAATTTGTCTAGTTTCTAGTTTAGATCACTAAGATCTCTACTGTATAAAATATCAAAGCAAATGAGAAAAGAACTTAACAAATCCTAACGAAACCTTATACACCTACTATACAAAACCTAATGAAAAAATTAAGTAATTAAACCTTATAAACTAGAAGTCATCTGTATGTGTACAACATTTGAAAAGTTACTACATCAATGTTAAAAATTCAATGCATTACTATGATATATCAAAACACATCAGGTCAAAACTTAAAAACATAAACTATAGACCAGATGAAACTAAACTATTTTCAAACTAATGAAACCTCATAAAACTACTGCATCAATTTTTTAAATCAACCACATCACTATGTTATACCAAAAAAGGACATGAAAAGAACACTTAAGGAAACGAGATGAAACCTTATAGACCTAGTGGATAAGTGCTTTATATCATAAAAAACTTAAAGAAGCTTAATGAAACCTTAAAACACATACTATGTGTAACTTAATGAAAACTTAAACTAATAAAACCTTATAAATCAAATTCATCACTATCAAAATTACATAACCAAATAAAAATTAAACTAATGAAAGCTTATACACCTACTGCATCAATGTTTTAAATCAACTGCATCATTATCAAATATCAAGGCAAATAAGAACACAACTTCATGAAACCTAAATGAAAACATAAACAACTATTGAAGAGAGTTTTATACACCTACTAAGGACAACGTACATCAAAAGCATCAGAAGTAAACTAGGCAAAACTCTCGAACTTTCTTAAAACAGAACAGTGTTCACTCTAACTACACGATTTGAAATGAGATTATGTACAACATAATCTGCATATAATCACAAACCTATTCTTTCTAATTTTATCATACCAGCTTATCTGATCTACTATGTAACACCCCCAAATTGGGTCGCAGCGGAATAAGGGTCCGGGGCGTGTTACTTCAAGATCAATAGCACAAGATATATAACTAGTCGTAACCTAATGAAAGCTTATAAACCAAGTGGATAAGTGCTACATATCATCAAAAACTTAAAGAAGCCTAACAAAAATTTATAACACCTACTACATGTAATGTAATGCAAACTAATTCTAATAAAATCTTACAGTATAAATCAACTTCATCAATATCAAAATTACATAACCTAATAAAAATTAAACTAATAAAAGCTTATACACCTACTGCATCAATATTTTAAATCAACTTGCAAAGATCATTATCAAATATTAAGGAAAATCAGAACACAACTTCACGAAACCTAAATGAAAACAAACAACTACTAAATGAGAGTTTTATACACCTACTAAGCACAACTAACATCAAACACATCAGAAGTAAACTAGGCAAAACTCTCGAACTTTCTAAAAACATAACATTGTTCACTTAAACTACACGATTCGAAATGAGATTCTGTACAACATAACCTGCATATAATCACAAACCTACTCATTCTAATTTTATCATACCAGCTTATCTAATCTACTACTTCATATCTAATCTACTACTTTATAAAACCTACACAAAGCTAATACCTTAAAGAAACCTGATGAAACATCATAAACATATTAGTCGTAACCTAATGAAAGCTTATAAACCAAGTGGATAAGTGCTACATATCTTCATAAACTTAAAGAATCCTAACGAAAACTTATAACACCTACAAACGAAAGTAATGTAATGCAAAAACTTATCAAAATTAAATCTTATAAATTTCAACTTCATCACTATCTAAAATTTTACATAACTAATAAAAAAATACACTAATGAATGCTATACACGTACTAGCATCAGATGTTTTTTAAATCCCACTGTAATTATCAAATATCAAGGCAAATAGGAACACAACTTCACGAAACCTAAATGCAAACATAAACAACTACTAAATGAGAGTTTTATACACCTACTAAGCACAACTAACATCAAACACATCAGAAGTAAACTAGGGAAAACTCTCAAACTTTCTAAAAACATATCAGTGACTCTAACTACACATTTCGAAATGAGATTCTGTACAACATAACCTGCATATAATCACAAACCTACTCATTCTAATTTTATCATACCAGCTTATCTAATCTACTACCTTCATTATCTTATTTTACTACTATTTAATACCACACAAATCTAAAACTTAAGGAAAACTATGAAACATCATAAACAACTAGCTTACCTAATGAAAGCTTCTAAACCAAGTGGAAGATATAAGTGCTTACATATCATCAAAACTTAAGAGAAGCCTAACAAAAATTTATAACACCTACTACATGTAATGTAATGCAAACTAATTCTAATAAAATCTTACAGTATAAATCAACTTCATCAATATCAAAATTACATAACCTAATAAAAATTAAACTAATAAAAGCTTATACACCTACTGCATCAATATTTTAAATCAACTGCATCATTATCAAATATTAAGGAAAATCAGAACACAACTTCACGAAACCTAAATGAAAACAAACAACTACTAAATGAGAGTTTTATACACCTACTAAGCACAACTAACATCAAACAAATCAGAAGTAAACTAGGCAAAACTCTCGAACTTTCCCTAAAAATTTAGCTTACGCGATTTAAACTTAATTCATGAAATTACAAGCAAACACGTACAATACTAAAAATGAATAGTACATTTATTGATGTCGTCAAAGACTTGAAAACACAGGGTGTTATATACTACTTCATATCTAATCTACTACTTTATAAAACCTACACAAAGCTAATACCTTAAGGAAACCTGATGAAGCATTATAAACATACTAGTCGTAACCAAATGAAAGCTTATAAACCTAGTGGATAAGTTATACATATCATCAAAAACTTAATGAAGCCTAACGAAAACTTATAACACCTACTACATGTAATTTAAAGCAAACTTATTCTAATAAAATCTTATAAATCAACTTCATCACTGTCAAAATTACATAACCTAATAAAAATTAAACTAATGAAACCTCATACACCTACTACATCAATGAGTTAAATCAATTGGATCATTATCAAATATCAAAAGGCAAATTAGAACACAAGTTAACAAAACCTAAATTAAAAATTAATCAAATATTGAATTACACAAAGCTACTCAGAAAACCTAACATCAAGCACATAAACAAGTAAACTACATAAAGCTAATAAAATCATAAAAAACATAATCGAATTTAAAATATACTTAATTAACAAAAAAAATTAAAAATTAGGATCATACTATCATTATCAGTTGATCTCAGGTTAGATGTTGATGATGTTGAACTCTTATTATTGGTTGATGATGAACACTCATTAATGGTTGATGATGAACACTTAGTCGACATTCTCGAGATCGGAGGGAGATAGGTGGTAGAGAACGAAAAGAGATTTGTGGTGGAGATCGGTGAGAGATGGGTGGTGGAGATCGATGGGAGATAGGTGGTGAGATCGGTGGGAGAAAGAGAAGGATCGATCGACTGTGAGAAAAAAAAGGGAAGAGTGAACTGTGAAAAAAAAAAGCCGAAACTTTATATATATATATATATATATGTATATATATATATAAAGAATGATATTGTGTGGGAAAGCATGAAAGAAATTTTAGTATCACCACATCCACAAAGACCCACTCCAGTTGTTCAAATGCGGCCAAAAGAGATCCTAAGCTCTTGCAAATCTTTAGTTAATCTCAGATTATTGTACCTAAATAAAGGAAGCTCGGGACCTGAGAAGATTGTGATGTCTCTTCCTAAGTTTCCTGCAGTTATCTTTTCTGATGATGATATTGATAAAACAACTTCAAGATGGGTAGACAAGTGTGTAAAGAAGTTTAATCCTTATGCTCAATATAGTGTCAAACATTAGAAGAATCCACATGCAAAGATCTTCTACATCAAGAAACAAAAAGAGCCCGGAAAGCCAAAGGAAGTAGTCTTCTCAAATTAAAAGATTGTTCAAATCGTCAAGACTTATTAGGAACTAGGACATAAGTGTAAGTTTATAACAGAGATTATTGCAAGAAGAGCAAATGGTAGCATAGTGTTAATCACAGAGTCAGATTACAAGAACCACAACAAGAATGATATTGAGGATATGTATCTGCTAATTGTTAACCACAAGGTAGACGACAATGCTGAGACTAGTTTGTTGTGGTTATTTATCTTCATTAGAAGTACAGTGATATGGGAAAGAGTACATGATTTCTAGCTAGGTGTGGAACGCTATCAACAAATTGTCAATTTTACTACACCGATAATCACTTTCCTAGGCATTAAGAAGTACAAGTGTTTCTCTATAGTATCTGAACAGTGTATGGCATTATATTACAAGAACAACCAAGAAAGAAAAGTAAGTGATGAGACATCAAAGGTTCTAAGTTTTGGATGCTACAGTAAAAGAGTCTTGGTAGGGTTAAAGTGCTATAATAACGATGTAAAACATGGGTATGTGACTTCAAGTCTCAGTAATGAAGATACTGAATACCTGTAACTGTTTGAGGAAGAGATTGAAGAATGGTTAAAGCATTGTGATCAAATGAGACGTTAGGAAATGTACGTAAACAGAACACCACTAGGATCAGAAGACACGCCAAAAATAATGACCCTTAAGGGTGAGTGTTTAGGTCATAAAAGTGTCGATTAGGATTTATCTTTAAGTGTTTTATTATTATTTAGTTATTAGACTTTTATTTTTTTCATAGGATAAAGTTGTTTGTAATAAGGTTTATATGCTAAAAGTTTTCAAAATAGCTTTTTTACAAAGACTAGGGGGGATAAATAGAAAATTAGGAAAATAAAGGAAGGAAGTCACCTCCCTCTCCTATAAATAAAGCCCACCTATAATCTTATATGAGGTGGTTATGGCTTGTTACATATATTAATCTTTCCCTCCCTTTTCTCTTTTGTTATAAAATTTGGAAATTATGAAAGACTTGCCTTTCTCTTTTGATTCTCTCTATTCCACAGCGCTAAATATCGTTCTTTTGTGAATTCAAGCTAAATCAAACTTAAGATGTGTTTAAGGTCGAGATATTTTGGCTTGAAATATACATGAGTGTTGTAAAAGTAGTACAATGTACTTGTGTAGAAGGTTTGGTTCTATACAAGAAGACTCGGTCATCTAACTTAGTGTGGTAATTGGTTATAAGCGACGTTTGTACGATTTTGTTGCTTGAAGGAGGCTTGTTTGAATAGTGCATGACTCCTATTTTGGAGACTTTAGGAGTGGAGATAGGGTGAAGAGAAATTTTCATAGCTAAATCCACTATAAATCCTCTTGTCTTGGTTGATTTTTCCTTTTATCTTAACCTCATTTATCATGACTTAAATTTTATAGTGTTCTAGTTTAGCTATTGTTGTTGTTGTGATCGATTGATTTCACTTAGAATTGAATCTAATATTTTGAAAGATAAATTTTAAAACGGTAAACTATTTAACCCCCTTCTAGTTTCCTCAAGTTGATTTGTCTTTTTATAATTTCCTTTCATGAACATATTTGTGTAATATTTTTGACAAGCTTTCTATTATAATATGTAACATTCACATTTCAGGGTCATTACGACTTTTAATTATTCAATTATTATTTTTAGGTTTTGTGCGTTTACTTTTAATTTTTACCGTTAGCTAATGCAGTAAACTAAAAATGAGCATTCAACGTAAACGGGCATCAAACAATTAAATGTTTATGTCAATTAAATGTTATAAAGTTATTAGAATGATAATTTATAACTTTACGCTTTTTATTTTTATTGGTTACGTAAAATGTTTACGTAACGCAATAAACTACACTTTTGCTATGCATTTTTTTATTTTTTTTTTTGGCAAACCATAAACCCACATACACTCAACAAATAACCACGAATACCCTATACCAAAAAATTCATAAACATTTTGTTTAATTCAGCCCTAGCCAAATTCTAACATATATACACACATACACTGAAATTAAATCATCTAAACCTCCCTAACTTGATAGTTAAATAATAGTTATTTAACAATGGATCAAAGAACACTTTTGCCATTTTCTTTGTGAAATGCTATGTCAACGATAATAAGAACCATCAAGGGACCATAAGATCAAGCATGAAAGTGTTGTCATTATATCTTACACAATGCCAAAGGCTTAACTAAAACTTGTCCCTAACAATAGCATTTGTATTAATACCTTATCAAATGGTCTTATTGTCCCTCTTTATGTCAAAACCCACGGCTACAACATGAACAAGCAAGAAATCATACATCAAGCTTAGTCTCATCAATGTTCCTAAAGCAAAAAAGCATACTTCCTAAACCTAGAAGCTCAAGTGATATTATACCAAACCTAGTATTGTCCTAATTAGTTAAAACCTATATTGTTCCCTCTTTTGAACCCAAACAGTACGAATGTGAAATAGACACACCCAAAAACATTGTTGGTTTTATAGAAATGGTGTATTTCTTAAATGTCTCTTTCTATATATATAGGAACATTAAAGTGAAACACTTCACTTTTATTATTCACAAGTAATTTTCACTCAAACTCTCTCCACCTCATAATACCCACAGTTTGCATTACAACACACAAGACTTCATAAACAGTGATTTTCTAAGTGAGTAAAGTATACAAGGTTGTTACTTTCATATCTAAGGTGTTTCAAGGAGTACTTGAAGCTTTGGTTTAGAAATTAAAAATGGTTTTTCTAAGCTAAAACAGGAAATTAGGGTTTTTCTTGGTAAAAATTAGGGTTTTGTGGAAGTGTTTAGGGTTGTACACTTGGGTTTTGCTTGTGTACTATCATCACCTATCTTCATTAAGGTCTTATAAGAACCCTAATCTTTTCAATACTTTCATTTCATGTATTATATAATTGTGTATGGTTAAATCATCACCTAGGTTTTTATATTAAAGTTTAGAAGATTAAAATCTTATGTATATATTACGAATTTATTTTTTGTATGGTTAAAATGATGTTTTTTCAATATGTTAATATGTTGAAAACTAGGATTTACAAGAAATGGATAGTTTTTATAATTATTTGTAAAGTATTGTTATTTATTTAATTCTACAAGTTTATATAGTAAATGATTTGTTGGACAATTTTCTTGGACAATATGGACTTATTATGATGGACACAATGTGAGGACTTCAAATTATATAACTGGATATTATTTTAATTTATAAATTAGAAGACTTGTGATAACTTTATAAAGTTTAAAACTGTATAAAATAAGTTAATTAACCTTTTAAATGCTACTGTTCATTCAAACTAATTGACATTTTATTTTATATTTTATAAACATAGTATATTTCACAAGGATCGTAAGCATATAAGAAACTTGAAAATACGATATTAATAAAGATTAGGAGTTACGATTTTTAGAGAGTCTGCTGTATAATAAAGTGTTTTTATAAAACTAAGTTTATAAAAACTATATGATTTCGAATCTGAGATATTTCTTTTATATTTTTTGTAAAAGTAGATATTGTAAGGATTCTAAAAAGGTAAGAAACTTGAAAAACCAATGGATAATGAACTAGTTATGACTTTTTCATGTTTATGTAATAAACAACTCATCTTACTCAATAAAGGATGTGTACACTATAGTATATGTGAACTAGGGTTGTTTGAGATATGTCGAAATAAGTTAGCAAGACCATAGCCGTGTCTTGTGTCCAACACGAGCTCAAACAAACTCTAACGAATTTGTTAACTCACTGATGGGTTATATGATACGAGCTAAGTTAGAAGTTAATACTGCTAGGCTTAAGAGTTAGTACTGCTAGAAGAGTTAGTACTGCTAGCAGAAGTTAGTACTACTAGTAGAGTTAGTACTACTAGCAAAGTTAGTACTGCTAACAAAGTTAGTACTGCTATCATATTGTTAATACTGCTAGTGTATTAATAATACTGTTTTTGACAATTCAAAACTTAAGGGACTGTTTGGAACTCATAAGAACCTAAAATATATTTTTTGTAAAATAGAGGGACTAAACGTATCAACATGGAAACTCAGGGGTGTAAACAGGAAATATTTTATTTTAAACGATAAGGACTGTCTTTACCAATAATGAAAACCTAAAGGTATCTTATATAATTAAGTGATTTAAATGAACACACATGGTATAGGACTAGTTGTGGTATAATACGGATACTTATATAACTAAAGTCACGCGAATAATAAATAGGTGTATTTATTATTAATACTTAAACACCTTGTAAACTTAAAAGTATATAGTCGTACATCTTCCTAAGAGAAAATGAGGAAAATGAATACAATAAACGTGTACATCACTACACAAGTGATAATAGTATATATATAAACTAACAAATTATTGTAGTTTATACATGAAGTCATTAGCCTAAACTTGTAGACTAAGACTGGCCATATTTACTTAGGTATTTGATGGTGCAATTCACATACCATACTTGGGTATATTACCATTCACGGAGGACTACTTACTAAGGTGAGTTCATAGCCCCATGTTTTACTATATCAATGATTTACAACTTTTGGGGTGAGAAACATGCAGTGTTTTATAAATTGGACGCAATTGTATATTTTATCATGATTACGTGTTTGCCTATGTAGCGATAACCCACTGTACCCATTATCATGAACTATCAATTACTTTGTGTGAGCGCGAATATTATAAATAGATCTATTTGGGATTGACATCCCCATCCGGGTGAGTAGCTCTTACTGGTGTCACGGAGTGAACCAACAGATGTATACCATGTCAGATTTGGGATGTTGCGGGTTAGAACATCATCAAGGGCAATGTTGGCAATTTATGTTGCAATTCATACATGTCGAGCTTCAGTGTCATGAGCTTAGGGAAATGCAATTACACTTTGTGATGTTTGCATCTGTTGCATTATCATACACTTAGAAATCTTGCGGACCTACATTATATTTACATTAACCTATGAATTCACCAACTTTATGTTGGCATTTTAAAGCATGTTTTCTCAGTTCAATGAGGCACGAGGTGCTAAGGATACATTAGGGATACTTTTTTGGGGAGTCATGCATAAAAGATTTGGATTAATTACATCTGGGGATTTTTGTTATGATCTAAAATCTTTGTTATTAAATGTTGAACAATTTAAGCCGTTACGCTTTGTATTAGACAATTTCAATAAATCAAATGTATCATTTTTTAAATGACTCTTTTATAGGTCGTTCTTATATCTTGTGCTATTGAGCTATGAAGTAACGCTCCCAGACTTATTATTCCGCTGCGACCCAATATAAGGGTGTTACAGATTGGTATTAGAGACAAGGTTATAGAGAACCAGGTCAAATGTTTTTACTTGGGACTCAATACCATTTTCAATCTTGATCATACAAGGAAATTTTCATGGACATCCGTTCATACATTTACTTAGTCTAGGTTAGTTGGGAGGTATTATAATGATGATGGTTCTATAGTGTTTAGAATATTTAAAGTATAATATTATGGGTCTTATTATATCGTACTAATGTAAACTCTGTTTGAGTGTTAAATCCTATCATGTCTTCATCATCCTACTGGTCACCTACACATCCATCTACACTGATTTCTGAGCCAGGGAGAGTCTTTTGGGGAGCTGATGAGGAGCTGTCTGATGGAGGTTCTCCACAAGTCATCGTATATGGATACGATGGACTCCCTATGCAGCCGGTAGCCCTACCATTTCCGGACTATGTGCCAGGACCTGAGCACCTACCATCTCCCGATTACATGCCCGGTCCTGAGCACCACACATTCCACTGTCGACCTGGGTACCATACGTACCTGAGCCTGAGTTCCTTGTGTACGTAGTGCCCATCCATGATGAAGGCACCCCTTGGACGGACCAGCCTCTTCCCTGCTAATCATACCTACCGCCTTGTCACCAGGCTATGTGGCAGACTCCGATCCGGATGAGGATCCAGAAGAGGACCCCGAGGAGGATCATGCTGACTATCCTGCTGATGGAGGGGATGGTGATGATGAGCCCTCCGACGATGACGATGATGATGATGATACTGATGATGAGGATGAGGAGCCCTTTGAGGACGAGGATGATGTACCGAGGATGTGGCATGACGCTCTAGCTCCGGCGGACTCTTCTGTTGTACCTATTACTGACCATGTTCCTTCAGCCAAGGATACAAAGGCATTGGAGACTAATGAGGCTGCACCTACACCTGTACCATCACCCAGACGGCACACGACTAGGATGTCCGTTAGACCTCAGACACCTGTACCATTGCCATCAGAGGTGGAGGTCAAGAGACTTCTTGCCTTACCCATTCCACCAGTATCTCTACTTACTCCACTATCATCTCCACTACCTCAGATTCCCTCACCACCACTACTACCTCTGCCATCATCATTACATTTACCACCACCTGTACCCACATCATTACCATTACCGTTATCTCTACTACCACCACTACCTGCCTTACTATTCTTACCACCAGTCGACCATAGGGAGGACACTATTGAGGCCGAGCTACCACCTCGTAAGAATGTCTGACTGCTCCCGGGCTGAGGTATGAGGTGGGAGAGAGTTTGACGACTGGCCCTAGACCTACATGAGGTCATGGAGCGGATTATAGGTTTATCTGCACTGTGGATGCTGAGGTCAGACGACAGAGAGCCGAGGAGGTTGGCTATGTCATTAGGGATGTTTAGGTAGACCCGGCAAAGGCTGTAGAGGAGGTGGCACCAAACCCTCGAGATGGTTAATGATAGGGTGACCGAGCTTGTTGTGGTGCAGGAGCAGGACACTCAAGATATTTATGCTGTGATTGAGGACACTTAGGGCAGGCAGACTCAGATATATCAAAGGGTTGACATATTGGCCGAGGATAGACAGTTTCACTATGAGACTGCATGACTGTTGGACCAGGAGGCCCTAGTTTCTTGAGAGGCTTAGACGCATTCCATTGGGTTGAGTACGACAGTTCACTATGAGCTGGAAGCATATAGGACTCATACCCAGATACAGGATTACCATATCGCCTCATAAGAGTCACTAATGATGACATTGATTGCACAGGTTTCATCACTACAGAGATAGTTGTCAGTGACATTGGGATAGATTCATGCACTTCAGACTAGAGATTAGAATCATGCAGATGATCACGAGAGCGCTGGTAGTTCTGCCTAGATTTACATTTTTTCATGCTATATTCTTAACTATCATTTTGTTAGTCGGCTAAGTGTTATGGGTTTGTACCCAACTAGCACGGTAGTAGG